>OY751314.1:41609122-41730482 GCA_963564615.1 Rhorus exstirpatorius | reverse complement strand
TGTACGGTACCATATTATAAATTTGGAATCCCCTGTACATTATACTCTTTTGCGCTGCTGTCGTTCTCCTCAATTCGGTACGCACATTTCCCGTTTGTCTTGTCCTTCTTTGTGTATCTACTTCGTCTTCCACTCTTGCTGCCCTACCGCCTCTTTCAGACCGACTTAGAAATTTGTGTATAAATATTGTGATGTTGTATTGCAGTCTCTGTCGTACTGACATGAACTGCAACGCTCCTAACATACTTGTGATGCTAATATACCGGCTTACTTGAAGAATAGTGCGCATTGCTCTGTTTTGTGCTACCTGAAATTTATCAATATCCGTTTCTCTCATATTTATCATTATCGTTGCGCAGTATTCGAAGTGCAGCCCAATTATGGTCTTATACACCGTGCACCTCGCATATCCTGATATATAATTTCCTATTTGGTTTAAGAAGCTCGTTTTTTTCCCTATTTTTTTAAGAGTATAATCACATTGTTCCTTAAATGATAATCTGTTGTCATTCATAACTCCAAGATACTTTATTACATTTACTTCTTGCAATCTTATGCCATCTCTTGTCTTAATTTCTATCTCCCTAGGTTTTTTCTTTCTTTTCCCTCTAACTATCATACATTTGGTTTTTCCTGCATTCATTTTTAGGCTATTTCTATTGAGCCATTCTTCCATTTTCTGTAATGCTTCATTTAAGGTAGAACGATACCATATGTCAAAAAAGAGGGATTTTGATGAAAATTGGTAGATACATCCAAAATTGAGTAAAATGTTTGCTCGAAAAATTTCAACGAATTTGACCGTACCGTTTTTGAGAAAATTGAATTAGTTTTTTTACATTGGATCTTATGGAAAAGGGTAAAAAACCGTAAAAAACATTGAAAAACTACCTTTGAAAAAGCCACTTTTTGATAAAACTAACACAAGAATATGAATCAACTCTCAAGATCACTTCTGCAAAATTTGCAGCAATTTCACCGTACCGATTATCTGCAATGTGCAAAAAAAAAAAAACAATAAATGCAATTTTTAGCTCTGTACCGATGGACATAGCTCCAAGCGCGGCAACGTTGTATCGACCAAGGCGCTCTCGTATACCTAATATACAGTCCGGCTTACAGATTGACAGACTCGCTCACGCACACACACAAACGCATTGCAGATATTGACATGTTGACACACAACCACGATATTGACAATTCGGCGTCCTACAAGACACGATTTTTTTTTCCCCTCGTTTCTCACCTTTTCTGCCTCCTATATATTTATTGTTCATTAATTTTTGTTCCTTAAATTTCCTCCCAATTTCAACTAACCTTTGACAATTTTTTTTATTTTTCGCTATTATAAATCATCCTTTCAACCTTTCCGCAAAAACATCTGACGAACGCCTCTGGAGCTTGGGCTTGGAGCTTGGGAAATGCAGCCATCAGTTAATGAAATGTTTAATGTTTTGAAATATGCGACGAGGAGCATTTTTTGTCGCCAAAACCAGGAATATTATGTTTGGAATAGTTATTAATGGTTGTTTTTTCAACAAAAAGTACACAATCATCACCTTACATGTAAATTGAAAACCAGAAAATTAATTCACGTGCAGTTGGCAACACGAATGGCTTCCCATGTTAAAGCATAGGAGTACTCCTCTCGTCGCCTGCCCCGCAAAAGAGGTACCGTTCTACCTTAACTTGCTTTCTACTTCCTCTACACACTCTCCTTTTGTATATATTATCGTGTCGTCCGCAAATAGTTTTATGTCCGTGTCTTATGTTTGTGCCTGCAATATATCATTTATGTACAGTACGAACAAGATTGGTCCTAGAACTGATCCTTGTGGTACCCCATACACTGTTCTTTTCGGTTGAGACACCTCGTTTCCGTATATCATAATCTGCTCCAGATTTTCAAGATATGATTGAAACCATTTTCTCACCTTACCACCTATTCCATATTTTTCAAGTTTGTCTAATAATATCCCTCTATCTACTGTTTCGAACGCTCTTCTTAAGTCCATGAAAATCATTCCGACTATCTTCCTTTCACTAATAGCTACTTTCTACTCATCTATCACCGTTTGTATCGCCGTTTCACACGAGCAGTCTTTCCTAAACCCTGATGACTGATTGTTTATTATTATTTTATTTTCCTCTAGAAATTTCTCCAGTTGACTCTTCACTATTATTTCGAACACTTTTTCATATATTGGTAATTTGTTATCGGTCTAAATTCACTAGCTTTCTTTGTTTTGGGTATCTTTGGTATTGGTATGAGCGTCGAAGTTTTCCACGAGCTTGCACATTTTCCTTCCTCTATTGATGTATTTATTGTGTCTAAAAGTGCCTCTTTAATTACATCGTAAATGTTCTTTAATATCTCACTTGATATACCCTCTTGTATTCCCTGTTTGTTCGGTGATTTGAAAACTATTTTCTTTAGCTCTCTTTCTTTTATTTTTTCGAAGCAATCCCATTTTATTTCTGTCTGTGATGTTCTTCCAGTCCTTCCTTTACCTACTCGTTGTTCTGCTGGTATGCTTAAAATAATTTCCTGTATACTCTCTGTAAAATAGTTATTGAATTTATTTGCTATGTTATCTCGTCCTTGTCCGCTCTGCTCTCTATCCTAAAAATTTATATCACTTTGGATTTCACTCTCACTCTTCCCTTTTACGATTTCCTCCAGTGTTTTCCACATTTCTGATCCATTCTTCTTTTTTCCATCTATCATTCTCTCATAGTATTCTTTTTTATTATTCCTAATTATTTTCACTACTTGATTTTTTTTACGTTTGAATTCATCCCACTCTATTCTTATGTTCGTTTGTTTAGCTGCCTTAAATGCTTGATCTCTACTTCTTGTTGCTACTTTAATTTCTTCGGTGTACCATTTTTTATCAACCCATTTTGCTGGAATTTTCATTTTCCTGAATGAAGCCACCCTATCTAGTGTTTTCACAATATTTTCAATAAGTTTCCTTCCTTTTACGTCTATTCCTCCTTCTACTTTCTCCATCTCTGTCTCCATCTCGATCTCCCTCCATGCAAATTTAAACAGATTTGACGAGAAATATTTCGTGTCTCTAGCTCTAAATTCCTTCCATCCTTGTCTTAGATCATTTCTTTTACTTACTTTTATTTTTATCCAGACATGTTCTGCAATTGCCGGAGTATATTGCACCTTTGTTTGTTATCTCCGTATTTGCAAAGACTAAATCTATCATCGTTTGACTATAGTTGCCCTTACTCTTGTGTAATTATTTACTAGCTGTCTTAACCCTAACTGTAGCAGTACTCTACGTAATTTTTCATATAGATGTCCCATGTTTCTGGAAGTTTAATAGATTTCCATGGAACTCTATGAAAATCTGCCTGGATTTGTATGTTTTCCCATGGAAATCCACTTGGAAATTTTCAGTAGGGAAGGGCCCGGTCAGGTGTCAACAGGACACCGGCTAATGTTTACAATAAATTTAACCGGGTCTTAATTAGGCAGCTAATGTGTGCCCAGTTTGGTGCAGTTAAGATTTCGATAATGAAATAAATTATAATGATATAATTAATTATAATTAATTATAATTACATTTTTATTCTGTACGTTATATATTTATTATTTCTTATGTGACATTATATAATTACATATTATATATTATAAATATACATAAATATAATTGTAAAAATAATAAAAAATAAAAAATAAACAAAAAACTATAATAATGATATTCAATAATAATATAATAATTATATTAAAAGAAGGTTCGGTGGGTGAGGATCTGGGTTCGCACGCAGCGGACCCGGGTTCAAGCCCCACAGCCGACACCAATGGAAACATTTTCTGTGTTTTTCCGCAATCCTGGTTGGTTCGGACCTCACCATAATAAAACAAATGCCCAAAAACCTTTCTGTGATGGGTGGGTGGTCGAGGTGCGGCTTTGGAGGACTCCCGTAGCGGTTCTTATCGCTCGGAAGGTGGCCGCTTAGCCGTGCACTGACTTACCAACTGTATCGCAGCAAAGAAGGAATCTGCCCAGGGAGCCTCGGCAGACCACGCTTGGTTTCCTCGCGCGGCCACCAAGGAGGATTAGGTAGGAGCCGACCTGTATCGACGAAAGGTTTTCTGCAGTTTCTTTCCGTCCACGGCGAATGCGATACAGGGGCAAAGAGGAGGTGAAGTGGCTGCAGCCGAGGAACACAGAGGAAGGGCGAATAATGTCGGAGTGGAAGGAAATAGAGGCAGTATATACGGTATTAGTGGTTTGGTTAAAGTAGAGTGGCTAAAACCTAAAAATAGAGAGACTCCGACCTAGTAAGAACCCCGAGTAGGGGTATACAAGTAAAACTTCTACATTATTATTATTTTTATGATATTGAAAAAAACAAATTTTAATATTATTATTACATTTTTTTTTGTTCATTTTTTGTATTATTTTTTGTTTTTTAATTATTTTTATACTGATATTTATATATGTTTATAATATATATAATGTCACGGCCTTTTTAACGTGGCCGGACGGTATTCAGGCGCACCTGATCTTCGTTGGGAACAAATTCAAAAAAAAACGAGATGAAACAAGAACATAAAAAAAAATAGACAAATTTCCATTTATTCAATAAAAAAAAGGAAATATAACGTATTTTGTTGGGCGCCAGCCGTCACTTGGACGACACTTCTCGTACTCAAAAAAAACGGAAGGGTAATCGCAAAAAAAAAGAGGAAAAAAAAAGAAAAAGGAAAAAACTAATCTCGTTACTCGAGGGGGTTCTCAGGGGTGAATTTACCGGCTCGCGGGCCTCTTAATTATTACCCGTGTCGGGTTATCGGGAAAATACGATATTAATCGAACTCAAATATCACGGAAAAAGATACGCAATCAACAAAAAAGCTCGCTCGGAATAAGGGATCGCGCTACGTCGCCACACGCACGAATTATATAATGCAACGGGGAACAAGGCACGCGGCCAATATGGCGAGCACGTGTCTTCGCGAAAATTACTCACAAAAAGAAAATTGATGAAGCTCAGGAAATACAAAATCTGCACAATCCAAATATTAGATAATGGAACGAACTCACTCGTATGCAGGGAGACTCGATTGCGTCCTCGCTCGGCACGCTTGAATTCTCGAGGCTTTCATTTCAATTTCGTAATGGCGGGGATCTCGCTCTTTCGCTCTTGTACAATATAATTCTTGGCAAAAATTCTCGTAGTGACTCGATACAATATAACTGGTTTTATCGGGGGCTCTCGTCGAAGTGATTTTCCTTCGTCGTCTCTCTGCTCGTGGGAATTACGGAAAAAGGGTAATTTGGGGGAAGGGCATGCGTAATGAGAAATTGGGTGAAGGGGGGGATCTAGAATCGATGCGATATTGGTTGATCGGGAGCTGACGTCACGAGCGCGTTGCGCAGGATAGCGGATCGATAATCGAGGGTCTGAAATGTGCTGCCCTCGGCGACCCGTGACGCAACTCCCGGTCCTCTGGCTGATGACTGAACCCGGCCGTCGACGGTACTCCTCTCTCGGCAATTATTGGCCACGATGTGGCACACAGGGACTTCTCCTTTCTTCCTCGATGAATTCTGGCACCACGGTTCCTCGCCTCGCACGGAATAATTGTGACGAGGGAGTTCACGGGTGCCAGACGATGTTCCTGGTGACGGTTGAGGTGAGGGCCACGATCTCGCCCGAACCCGTCGTTTTGATCGAGGGTTCGCTTGATCACGTGCTGAATTCCCTCACCCGCCGTCACCTTACTGTTGTTCCCTTTTCTTTCCCTGTGGCCACAGTGATGCTGATGATGATCTCCTGGAGCTCGTCGACCGGGTCTTTGATGACGTTGGGTTCTCGATCCTGGGACAGCTGTTCGGTGATGAGGGGTTACGTGTGGCAGAGGGAAAGGGGAAGGGTATGCGAGGGTCAATGGCATGGGAGAGAGATCAGCTGTGCTGACTCGTAGGCTATGGATATGGGACGACGTTGGTGATAGTGGAAGGGGGAGAGAGACGACAAGGGACGCTGGTAATACTTCGTGGCTTGCTATGATTATCGCTATTTTACCTTATTTTACTTAAGATTATTTTACATAGGGGATCTGTGTGGCGACGGACTTCGACGAGGCGACTATATAGCCTCGTCTTGTGACGCCGTGTCACAATAAATACATACAAATAAATAAATGTATAAAACATAATAAAAATGTAAATACAATTAGTTATAATGAATTATAATATTATAATTTATTTTATTATGGAAATCGCGACTGCACCAAGCTGGGCCCACATTAGCTGCCTAATTAAGACCCGGTTATTCTCCGGGCTTCCCTGACGACTTTCCACACGGGAACTGCCCACGTAATTATTATGAAAAGCAATTGTTAATTAACAGATAAATTAAAATTTTCGTCTAATATCGCCTCGTTGACAGTCTTACAAGCCTATATAACAATTTTTATTTGTTAACTGTACATGGATCTAGAGAAATGTAATTGTTAACTAAGTAAATTGATTACATGAATATCGTATTTTTTTCTACACCAGTCCTGTTCACACTTTTAATATTTCACACATGAATTTTATAATTTCAACAATGCTCCTAGAAAAAAAACAATCTTCGGACGTTCATTTTTTTAAAATGATTATTTGAGGATCGAAAGTGCTGAATTCGCCAATTGAAGGATAGCGGGTTCGAATCCCGGTCAATGACGTTTTTTTTTTTTTTTCATTTACAGGATTTTCATAAATAATGGAATAACAGTATTAAATTCATTCATCGATCATTTCTCATTGCTAATTTATAGATAATAAACTATATCGTGTCAATTTTACCCGTGCTGGGATGAGATTGGATAAGCCGGGCGCAATCAGGGAAATCCTATAAGGGCCCCGAATGTATGTCCATTAAGGGGCCCGATTTTAAAGGTGGGTCAATCCCGTAAGGGCCCCTGACGCAAATGCAAACCGGGCCCCGGTTATAATCAGGGAAAATTAATCAGGCCCTTTACAGATACCGGAAAACATTTCCACACGGAAGACGCTACACAGGAAGTCGAGTATAGGGTAAGTGTGGGTATTACTGCGATTTTTTTATTTTATCAGAATTTAATCTTGTCTCGTAATTTATAGCTTGAAAAAATCAGACTGTGACTTCAATGTCTAGAAAACACAATGAATCAACAAAATGACGTGCATCATGATTATTTAATTTATTGTTGATTTTTCAAAATGAAGAGGTGTTTGTGAGTGAAAATTTCACCATTTTTTGCTAGTAATGGTCAAAAATTGATATCAGTATAAGGTCCTAGTTTTCTTTGTTATTGTTGCAATATCCTTATATTTTGTTACGGTCACTAAAATAAGACTTATTTTTAATTAAAAAATTTTGTGGAATCAAAATTTAATTTATTTTCATTTTTAATTTGCCGCCGCAGTATTTGGTACGAATTTTTCAAGGATGCGTGCATTCCTGCAGTTTTAATACTATTGCCGCAGTATTAGACTCTATCCGTTCGAAGCGTGCGTACCGATTAGTACTGCGGTTGACACATTTCCAATTTCTAACCTATACTAAGACGTATGTTTTTATCAGTCGTCTCGTGTCTTATGAAGTTGTCTAATATCACAGCCGAATATTCTGTATATAATATGATAGCGCCTGACTTCGTTGATAATATAGCTAATGTCAAAAGTAGAAATAAAAGTAAAGCGAAATCAAATAAAAACAAGTGGGTTTGAGTAGACCATGAGCCAGCCCTTGAACTTCCCGTTCTTAAACTTTTTTCGAGAAGATATAGAAATAATAATTATTATTATTAAATAATTATTTCGAATGTGATATTAATTGTGAAGCAGGTAATTAATAAAGATCATATATTAGCGGGCTTAAATTGTTATAATTTTGAAAAAATATAAATTAAGAGGCGCGGTAGAGCCTCGAGACAAGTACATTTCCTCCTATACCGACATGTCGAGAGGTACTACAGCCTCTTATACGCCACACATCGAGCTTATACACGGGAGTATATCTATATAATTACATACACGACGAGCAGTATTAGGGGCGCAGTAATTGGACAATTCTCAGTATTTGGTGCGCAGTAATACCTTTTCATCGTTCTAGACCCCGCAGTAATAGCAGCATCTTTATTATTTTTGCAAATGCTTTTTATTTGATGAAAAAGTCATTCGATAACATTGTTAATTTTTTCCAAGTTCAAAATAAGTAAAATATCGATTTGAAAACAATAAAACCTCGGTAATTTTGAATGATTTTTTAAAATATGCTCGTCAAGCTGGCCCCGCATTTCAAACCGCAGTAATACCCACACTTACCCTATACGAATACGAGAACGTGGAGTAATAAAAACCAGCTGTAGTTTATGAAACTGGGTCGCTTCTCGGGCATTTTTTTCGTTTTCGTTTTTTAAGCCTTCTCGGGGGTTGTATGCAATATCGAGGAGAAAAAAAATCCCACACCGTGCTAGAGCACAGTTCGGGCAAACTCGGTAACGTTGTTGCAAAGCTAAATATTTTCGAGCTTCTCACTTCTCTCTCTCTCTCTCTCTCTCTCTCTCTCTCTTCACGCCCCTTAGTAATTAATTAAACCTGGGATTTCCGGATAAATATCGTAAAAATAGAGTTACGGATCTGCTCTTAGTCAGGGGAGATTATCATTTTTTATTATTATCCTTTTATTGTAATTATTTTTAAAAACCAATGGCAAATTAATTATTCCTAGAAATTAAACATGTCGACGCACTGACAAAAAATGGGATTCCCCCTTCTCTCGATGGATATCGAAATAGTAAGACAAATTTCACTGCATACAATTTTAACTCGTAAATGCACTTGTGGAGCTTCAAAAAAAAAAAGATATGTGCAAACTGATGCGACGCGAGGACCGACAAAAAAAAAATTAAAGTTGAGAAAGATGTTTTATCCTAAATTATGAAAGTTGAAAAGTTATCTTTAGACCCGATGAGTATTTAAAAATTGTTTCACCCATATAAAGTACATTGAAATACGAGTGGAAAAAAGTGTTCACTTTCATCGAATATTTTCCTCTTAATTCGAGATTTTTTACGTATAAAAATGTGACCATTCCAGATTACATACAAGTAGACGACACGAATGCGAGAGTAATTAATCGGTGTCCATACCGCAGTGATTAGCGCTCCCGCTTGCAAGCCGAAGAATTCTGGGTTCGAATCGACGGGCGGCACACATGATTCTTTTTCTCTCGTCGTCTTGGATCATCACCACTCATCAACCCCATTCGACCATCACAAAAAAAAATAACAATATTGTTTTCTTACAGTGGTTACTCGTAGCTATTTAATTTAAAATATTTTTATATTGAATTATGGTTTTTAATTGTCGTCTGCATAGTATTACTTCATTTCGATGCTCCCTCAAATAGTACACAATGCTAATGTCTCTTTCGGTAAACGGGGCTTATCGTAAAAAGACGAAAAAGGTCTTAAGGCAGACAGTGGCAAAACGCCATGACCATTTTCGCATACAGCTGCGCGACAATGATACATCCGCATTAATTTTTCTCTGACGTCAGTTACTCGTGGTATAAAAATAAAACTTTCCGTTCAAATTTCCGGTGGTATGAAGAAAGTTTTATTTCCGATGCCGCTGTAATAATGGTCGAACACAGAACACACGGCAATAATGGTACACCGAAGTCAAGAAACTGCACAAGACTCTCATCAAATTCTACATAATTTCTGCGGTTGTCTCTTCTGTATAATCTTTGAGGAGAAACGAAATTAAAATAAATTAAAAAATAGAATCGCATGCGCGATGCATGTTGCGTACAGGTTATCATTACAGGGTGACCTAGGGGGTCTGATATTTTCCAGGAGAACAAGTGTCGGCAATTGCTCACGGATGCTCGTATGAACGTCTATTCCAGTCCAAAAGTTCTTCAGAGCAAGCGGATTCAAATAACAGTTCATAAAAATCGTTCAATACTTGGGTTCACATTCAATTGATATTGAATTTTTCAATCTAAAAAGGTGTATTTATTTACATGACAAAGCAAAAAAAAATGGATTGATCTCGAATAAGGATCCGAATATTACAGTGGTTTTTTGCACCTCCAAAGTTCGTAAGTTGAAAAAACGAGATACGGGATAAGCCATACTATCGTTAACCCTCACGGAAAAAAACACTTTTTTGGAGCGTATATTTACAAAATTGGGCGTTACCACAGAACTTTGGGTGATGACTCCCAATATTTGGCGCAGAATCTCAAAACTGTTCAGTGTTAACTCTTGACACCGAGAATTAATCTGCAATCATTGAGTGCTGACACTCGGTTATTGGGTTTTGAACCCTTAAAGTTGGGAATCGACACCGAATATTGAGAATTGACTCTCAAAATTAATCTTATTCAATATTAAGAGTAATATCACTCATCGACCATCGCGTATATTGTTCCGGGTGATGTAAAATTTATTGCTGATAATTCCCCTTTCTACACGCCAACACCGTCCTTGTGTCGCGTTCGATAAAAAAAAATGCATTATATGTTAAAAAAAGGGTGAACTGTTGTATACGGTTTTTACTTGTATAAAACGCGAAATTAATTCTTTGTATCAAAGAATTACATAAATGACACTTAAAGTTTAGTTTCAAAGTTTCTTTACTCAGTATTTGGGTTAACAATACTGTTTTACATCTTTTTGGTTGACTATTCCTGTATATTCTAAAACTTACTAGTCCGTTTGTAGTTGCTGGCTTGATCTTTATTTTTAACGCACGTTTTCTTCGTGTTTTGTTTTTTATTGTATTTTGAGTAAATTGAAATTGAATTGAAATTTGAAAAAAATTTGAAAAATCTCATGAGTAAATAAATCTCATTAGAAAATGTCACTTCAACGAATTGCTTTGTATTTATATTCATACGTATGTAAGGCGATACATAAGTTATACGTATCGCTGCCTTCACGGAGCTGTATTACCGATCATTAGATGTTGAGGATTAACCCTGTATTACAGACATTGGTCCATCAATTCTGGCTTATCCCGGTATTGACTAGCGAGAGAGACGCGATTTTTTACCCAAAGTACGAATTACTTCGCCGTGAAATAATTTTCATTGATCCACGACAAAAGCAACTTTGAATACTAATGTGAAAAAAATGTCACTTTTTCGAACAAGTACGGATAGCTTGGGAGATTCATTATCGCATAATAGATGGCTATTTCGCGTTGATTTTTAAACTTTTGTTTGATAAAAAAATCAATGATTCTCCCTTAACTTGAGACTTTGAGTTGAGCTGATTGTACAGTTATATTGATAGGAACGTATAGAAATTATTGGTTCAATGTGCTTTAACTAAAACGCTCTTGCGCATGATAGCGATTAATTTGGTGAGTATTAGCGAAAGAAGCGAGGATAAAACGATAGAACGCGTCATAAAGCATTGTATTCATGCATAATATCACTAGAAACTAAAGAGAATAACACCGTCTACGTATAATTCTTCTTTCGTCTCTTTTATTTTAAATATTGAATCAAGACAACGGGGAAGTATCGTCACTAGACCAGACGCTCGAAGGCATAATTTCGCATCGATAGTCATCTCCCCAGATTCTCGAGCATACCAGCGATATGACGAATTATTTGGAAAAGTATAATTTCTACGGTGTTATCATAAGACGATTGGTACTCTTTACTGGACTTTGGCCAATCGTCAGTCCGATCATCTTCTATCGTCTTCTGCCCTTTGTCCATGGCCTTACCGCAATTCTCATGTGTAGCGCCCTTTTCAACTTTTGCTTTGATCACTCCACGAATCTCAATGTTCTTTTGAAGGGTCTCGGTTTGGGTCTGAGCTATCTCACTGTGATTCAGAAGGTAATGAAATTTCACTGATGCATCGAAATTAATGATACAAAGGTGTTCAAAGATGTAAGCGAATTATCTCGAAACACCCGATGTCCCATTAATTATGTGTATAGTGCATTCAATTTTACACAAATGCGTAATGACGTAAATTAATTTTATGATTTTTGCAAAGTTGACCTGTTTCACCATTTATCGAAAACAACTGCTCGAGCTCCATACCACTCTCGAACTAACATTTGGCCAGGATTTCCACGATACCGAGCTACGGCCTATTCTACTGTCACCACTCTTATGGTTCTATCGACCCTCATTGAGTTTTTTAGTCATGGCATGGACGACAACTGTGTTGTGGTGGATCACACCGATTATATCGATTTTCATGCAGCTCTCACGAGAAGTCGATGCCGTGAAATATCATCTTCCCTATCCGGCATCGTACCCCTGGCGAATCGAAGGCAATATTTTTCTCTATACCTGCCACTACATATTCGAGGTCTACGCCAGTTTGTGCATCGGCTCTATCACAACGGCGGTCGACTCGCTTTTCGGTTATTACATCTTTCAAATATGCGGACAACTGCGTACGTTGTCGCATCGCATGAGGAATTTAAGTTCGAGGGAGAGTTATCAAAAAGTGTTAAGCGAGTGCGTCACGAGACATAAAACTCTAATGAGATGCCAGGATCATCTGGAACAGATTTACGGGCCTATAGTACTTTGGTTGTTGGTAACAAGTGCGATAGTCATGTGCTCTCAAATTTACCAAGCTTCTCACGTGAGTGATAATTCACGAGTTCACTTACTCGGATATTTCCACTTGATAGTGATGTGCATATTATTATAAAAGTATGGATAATTCGGTGTGAATCTTAACAAAGTATTCGATCTCATTTGATTACATTTCGATATTTCATTTTAACGTCCTCTCTGGTACTCCTATAATGTTTCTCAGATGAGTCCTGGAAAAGCTGCGCCTGTCGCAATCTACATAGCCATGAAGTTGATGCAAACTTTGCATTATGGATGGTTCGGAACAGCTCTAACGATGGAGGTACTTTTGGTGCTATGTAATCAATTGATTGACCGAAGGGGAAATAAAAACGAGAGATATGTTATTTTTTTTTAAATTAATGTTTCTATTATATCAGAACGATAAGTTTCGTGAGGCAACGTACGCAAGTGACTGGTCGGGTTCAGGTGAAAAACGTTTAATGACCAACATCCTACTTATGATGACGTATAAGCCGCCTGTCCTCAGTGCATGCAGTATATCAACCATATCCATAGACATGTTCGTCGCTGTAAGTCTTACGCGCAAGCCATATGGGCATCGATTGAAAGATAACGTTGTTTTTTTTTAAATTGATTCCATGGGAAAAAAATCACGACTAATTGTTATTGCGTAATGAATACGGATTGTTTATGAGAAAAAATTTATGTCAACAATTTTATTAGAAATCTATTTTGCATGAGTCTCCACGCAAATGGCACTCGACTTTTTTCACACAAATAATTTTACACTCTCATATGTGAATATCATTATTTTTTTTTTTTTTCAGGTCTGTAATACTGCTATGTCGTATTTCTTCATGTTACGAACATTGGAAGAGGGAAATAAGTCCTAAATATTACAAGTACATGTATCGCTTGGTTCTCTTTCTGGACTCCTCTCTTTGGAATAAAACGGTATCTACAAATAAAACCATTTCTTGGATAAACAGAGCACCTTACCTATTATATCTTGGTGTGTTTTTTCATTACGATCATTTGGCTTCTTCCCTCAATAATCAATTTCCCAATGGTCTGTTAAACATTTTTTTATCTTTGCAGTTTTTTTATCAAGCCCTTCTGCACCCCACTGTATCTCATTCGTCGAGGGCACAAAAGAGGTGCGTAAAGAATATGCCGATGTAGTTGGTGCTTGCCTAAGTCTCCAATGATACTGTGAGTGAGTTCAAACGATGATCAGCAGAGGTCTCCTCACAGATTGATTCAATGCGCCACCTAAGCGTATCGATCAGGGAATGAGAACGCATTGCGGGCAACGTCAAAGATGCCGTTTCCCAACTCATCAATAAGATGTTGGATACAGATTTTTTTGAGAGTGACATTCGAATCACCGAGAATAGACAAAAACAAATAGGACAAAAATATTTATTAGTGGCAGCTGAATATCAAACCGGGTTAATCAACCGAAGCCCCAGGCTCTCCCCAGTACAAATTTGTCATGCTGTATCTTTATTATCTTTCATTTCTTCGTGTAGCTTCCACTTACTATAAAAGTTGTATAATATTAGTATGAAAAAATAAAATAAAAAATTATTTCATTATAAAGTATATGAACCGTGAGCAAAAAAAAAGTTTTCACTTTTCTCCAATAGTTCCCTATAATTTCCGGAATTTATTTATGCACAACGAATATCAATTTTGTTTTCTGACAGTAATATCTCGTAATTATTGAATTACACATTTTTTCAAACACTCTACCATTTAATTTTAACGTCAATTAGCAATTTAATCTTTCCAACGTTAAGCACACGTCCGGTTCATTATAAAATTAACGAGAGTGCACGTATAGCGCGCCCTCATGTTAAGGGAAAACGAAATGGTCAATTTATTCGAACAAAATAATTTCCGAATTCTTCAATTCCACTCGCGTTACATTTTTTTTGGGGATTTGTTATATTTTTTCCTCCCTTTTCCCTTCGAAATCATTCGCACGTTTGTGTGTCACTCAAAGAGAGGGTTGTTGAGCTGAAAGACACACACACGCACCCCCGTGGAAATTCTTTCAATCGCGTCAATTTGACTCATAAAACACACACAATCATCATGGGATGAATTTTTGAATCGCGGAATGTTGACACGCCGGTGCGGAAATTTCCAGAATAAAAATGGATACAATTTTTTTTCGAATTTCATTTTAATTTTTCATTCTATTTTTCCAACGGTGAGACAATCCGCAAAACAGACGCTACAGAGGGAGTCGAGTATACGAACACGAGAACGTGGAGAAACAAAATATAGCTGTAGTTTATGAAACTGGGTCGCGTCTCGGGCTTTTTTTTTCGTTCTCTCTTTTCAAGCCCTCTTGGGGATTGTATGCAATATCGAGGAGAAAGAAAGCCCACTCTGTGGTTTATGATCACTCGCGGTAACCCGAGTTCGTGCGGATAGAAAGAGAACTCGCAAAATTTGTCGCCAAGCTAAATAGTTTCGAGTCTCTCACCTCACTTCTCTCTCCCTCTCTCTCTTTCTCTCTCTCTCTTCACGCCCCTTGGTAATTAATTAAACCTGGGGTGTACGGATAAATGGCATAAACATAAAGTTACGGATCTACTCTTACTCAGGGTAGATTATTATTTTTTATGATTATCTTTTTATTGTATCCATTTTTTTTTTATCCAATGGACAATTAATTATTCATAGAAATTAAACTTGCTGATTCACTGAAAGAAAATTTGATTCCCCTTTCTCTCGATGGGAATCGAAATAGTAATACAAGTACTACTCGATATAATTTTAACTCGTATATGCACTTGCGAAGCTTCAAAAAAAAAAAAAAAAAAGATTTGTGCAAACTGATGCGACGCGAGGACCGACAAAAAAAATAAAAGTCGAGAAAGATGTTATATCCGTATTATGAAACTGGAAAAGTTATCTTTAGACCCGATGAGATCAAGAATGTAACCGTCGATAGTGTCGACCGTGGAAATGTAAAGTCACTCGAGGATCCGTTCGCTCTGACTTCTCGGGTACGACTGAAGCGCGCAGGTTTATTTCAATAATAATTGGTCGTGACATGAGAGTTGATGCTTCGAAGATCGAAGGACAATGAACCTGACTGACCGTTATACGATCGTTGCAAAAATGACGAATAAATAATCTCCCTCGTAAATTGGCCATAATAACTGGATGCCTTTTTACTGCCATGTCCCCTTACCGTATGTTGCGGCAAAAGCCACAAGAAATATAGGGACACGTGAGCAAAGCGATTACAACTTGACGATGGAATATCGCTACATAGTTCTTCAAACTTGATGTCCAAGCATTCAAAGTAATTTACGGATAAACGATGGGCAAAATGTCGTTTCCGGTCAAAGACCTGCTCTTCAACGCTTTCCACTCGGTCTTGAAGGGTTTTTATATGCCTGCCTGTCTGGATCGTGACTACATTGTGATTACATCAGTTATCAGTCATTGCATTGAAACGGTACGCCCTTTACCACTATCGGAAGGTCTATGACCCAGGAAAAACGTTTTTTTTTTGCATTCAAAACCTCATTGGGCGAATAATGTTTTCTGAGGAAAAACGAATCGATGATTCTCCTTAACTCGAGTCTTCAAGTTGCTTCGCAAATTTCAGCGAAAGGAGTGAGGGTAAGCTGATTGAACAAATCTATATACAATAAATCTACATACATTGAATCTATATACAATATCAGTCGTAACACACACATATACATACACAAAGAGAGAGAGAGAGAGAGAGAGAGAGAGAGGGGGGGGGGGGGACCAGTCCGTATTATTATCCTCTCATCCCTCTGCATGATTATTCATAATGAATAAAGACAACGAAAATGCTTGACTGCTAGGTCAAATTTTTCAAAGCATAATTACATGACATTACATCCAACCTATTGCGCGACTCGAAGCGACGTTTATTTCCCTCGTACTTCCGCTCGCGTATCCATTGGATCAATCACAGTCTTCACGGAATCTCATTCATACCGGCGAAATGTCGAATCAATTCGACAAGTATCATTTGTACGATCGTACGATAAGACGATTGCTACTCTTTACTGGACTTTGGCCAAACCCCAATTCGAGCATTCTCTATCGTCTTGTGCCTTTTCTTCACGGCTTGGTTGCCCTACTCACGAGTTTCGCCATTCTTAATTTTTGCCATCATCACGTCACGAGTCTCAATCTTTTCTTGAAGGGTCTTGGTTTGGCTCTGAGTTTTCTCACGATCATTCAGAAGGTAATTAAAATCCTCCGATGTGTTAAAATTAACGAATAGATTAATAACTCACGTTTGGAAATTCGCGCGAATTCTCTAGCCAGCACCCGATGTTCAATCCGTTATAGCGAATTGATTTTTTTTTTTCTACAAATCCACGATTACATGAGTCAATCCGATTATTTTTGTCAAGATGATTTGTATGACCATTTATCGAAAACGTCTGATCAAGCTTCATGCCAGTCTCGCCATAACCTTTGGTCAGGATCTCAACGATAACGAGTTACGACCTATTCTATTGTCGCCACTACCGTGGTTCTATCGACCCTCAATGATTTCGTCAATCGTGATGTGGACGGTAATCGTATTGTACTGGATTACACCGATTATAGCGATTGCGATTCAGCTCTCGCGAGGAGCCGATGTCCTCAAATATATTCTTCCCTTTCCGGCATTGTACCCCTGGCGAATCGACGTCAATAATTGGCTCTACGCGGGCCTCTACCTATTCGAGATCTACGCCGGTTTGTGCCTCGGCTCTTTCACATCGTCGATCGACTCGCTCTTCGGTTATTACGTCTTTCAAATATCCGGACAATTACGTACGTTGTCGTATCGCGTGAGGAATTTAAGCTCGAGGGAGAATTATCGAAAAGTGATGAGCGAGTGCGTCGCCAGACATCAGATTCTAACGAGATGTCAGGACCATCTGGAACGGATTTATGGGCCTATAGTACTCTGGATGTTGGTAACAAGTGCGATGGTCATGTGCGCCCTAATTTATCAAGCTTCTCACGTGAGTGATTGTTCTCAAGTTCGCGGTTTCATCGGTTCTGATTTAATTCTGACATTTCATTTCAATTACAACGTACTTTTCGATGCTCCTGTACGATGTTTCTCAGATGAGTCCTGGAAAAGCTACACTCGTGGCAGTCTACATACTCATGAAGTCGATGCAAACGTTACTTTACGGATGGTTCGGAACGTTCCTAACGATCGAGGTACTTTTTCGCGCTGTACAACGAATTCATTGGTTGATCGTCTGAATAAATGTTTTAATAAAAAATGATCACATGGCTGCTCGTCAAACACATATTGTATGTTATTTTTGTACATTTTTCTATTATATCAGAATGATACGTTTCGTGAGGCAATATACGCAAGTGACTGGCCGGGTTCCGGTGAAAAATGTCTGATGACCAATGTCCTGATCATGTTGACGTACAAGCCATTTGTTCTCAAGGCATGCAGTCTGTCAACCATATCCGTAGACATGTTTGTCGCTGTAAGTCTCACGAGCACAAGGGATACGATCAACGATTGAAAGATCATTAAAAATAATTTCACAGGAAAATAATTGCGCATTATTGTTATTGAATAATAAATACGGATTGTTTATGGGAAAATAATTTATATCGACATTATGTTAGAAAATTATTTTGAATGTGTCTTCATTCGAGTGGCGTTCGACTTTTTTTCACCACCGCACATCACTTTACGCCCTCATGAGAATATCACTTTTTTCAGGTCTCCAATACTGCTGTCTCGTATTTTTTCATGCTGCGAACATTGGAAGAGGGAAATAACCTATAAATATTTATATTATTATATTTGAGAAGGATGCATCGTTGGATTTTCTTACTAGCTCCCCTCTCGGAAATAAATAAGTGCCTACGAATAAGACAATCTCTTGAATAAACAGAATACCTTGTCCAATATTTATTGGTATGTTTATTCATCCCGATATTGCTTCATCACAATTTTTTGTATTATCCTCTCCATTTTAATTCAAGTTTTTCGAAGATCTCGAGGAGACAGCGTGCCTACTCCAATGATTGGTAAAACATTTTGTATTTCTCTATCTCCCATGGCAAGTCATTTTTCACCCCATACTCTATTTCATTCGCAGAGAGCACAGAGAAACTGCATAAAATAACGACTACCGGAAGTCTCCTCTAAATATGTACTCGATGCGCCGTCTAGGGGCTTACCAATCAAGTGATGAGAACGCATTGGGTGTGACGTTACAGATTAAACTCGTCAATCAATCACCAATAAGATCATGAAGTCTAAAGTAAAAGAGACCGTACGCATTTATGGGAAAAGTATCAAACACGTGATTTATGAAAGTGATGAAAATTTTTAGATTTATATATCCGATGCCGACGCCACCGTGGCAAAGATAGGGCAATAAAGAGCGACTGACATGAGAAGAGTGAGAAAACATGATATGATATGAATGTCAGTTCGGTGATTTTGAATTACCAATGTATTGTTTGTGGCGAATTTATTACTCCTACAGATTCGTCTACATAGCGTTATTATTATATTCGTGTAGCTTGTTACAATCATTAAATGAAAATAATTATTCAATCGTTCAACTTGTGGCTCGTAGGAGATTTATGGTAAAAATTTGTTAAATTATTCGAAGGTTTTATGTACGACTGAACAGTAAAAATGAAGTTCAATAATGAGAGTGCACGCAGTGCGCCCTCATTACAAGGGTAAATAAAATATTTAATATATTCACACGAAATAATTTTATTTACCGTAACTGAACTGGCGAAATCTCTTAGAACGAGGGAAGGCAGAAATCCAGTATACGACCTGTAGAAATCAAGTTTTGCAGAAGACGTCACATCGCTGATGATTTGAAAATTCGCCGAATCGTTTTGTACCATTTCACAAGATTCCTTTTACTCGGACGTCTCGAGCACGACTAACGCGTGCAGCTTTGTTTCAAGTATAATTGGTCATGGCACAAAAGCTTAGCTTTGAAAAACAGGAGAAGGACGATGAACCTGACCGATCACGTGATAGCCATGAAAAATGGTCGATGAATATTCTCCCTCTTAAATTGCATGGTGATAACTGGTCACCGCTGTCTTTGGATTAACTGCCACGTGAATATGAACACGTGAGCTGAGCGATTATAACTTCTCGGTAGAATACGTATAATGGTTCTTTGATGGCAATGCGTTTGAAGCGATTTGCGGATAAACGGTTGAAACGGTCCGCTCGAGGGTATTCTTACTACTGCCCAGCCAAGAAAACGTGGTTATTGAAGAAAAAAAAAATTTTTTTTTAAATACATTTAAACAATGGCAGCTTGCTATCTTCAGTTCGCTTTCGTAACTCTTCCCACTACGCTGCGAGGTTTTTACACGCGATTATCTTCCTGAACCGTCGAGTAATTGCCAACGATCGATTTCGACGACATCGATGTTACGTCAAAACCGTACGTTGTCTGGCGCAGTTAAACGGTTTATGAAAAAATTAGCCAAGCCGAGCGAAATTTTTTTCCTGACGAAAATCAATGAATTCCACTCAACCCCGAGTCTTAAAGTGGCTTCGACTGCAGCTATTATGATGAAAATGTATGAGAAATATTTTATGCTCCAGCAAAGCTCTCGTACCAATGGTAGAAATTCAACGTATGAAATAGCGAGGGGTAGATCGTTATGGAACTGGTGAAAGTTATTAAAAAAAGAGGAAAACCTCACGGGTATTATTAACCTCTCGTTTAAACGATAGTCGATACTGAGTAATGAAAAGTGAAAAGCTTTCGAGAGGGAAAGTCCGAAGAGCGCAATTTCACGAAATTACATGCCGACCTATTATATGAAACGAAGTCCGTATACTGCTTCGTCATTTTTATTCGAAGCATCGCTCTCGGTGACCGTTGCATCGATAATAGCCGTGTATAGGTACGGTTTTTTCTACAGGCAATACGATATGTCGAAACAATTGGACAGATATAATTTTTACCACGGGACACTGAGGCGATTGTTACTTTTTACTGGACTATGGCCGGACACGAATCCGAGCATTCTCTATCGTATGTTGCCATTCGTTCATGGCCTCGCTGCTCTTCTCACGAGTTGCGCGATTCTCAATTTTTGCCATCATCACATCGCGAGTCTCAATATTTTCCTGAAGGGTCTCAGTTTGTCTCTGAGTTTTCTCACTATGGTTCAGAAGGTAATGAAAAGTGCGCCCCTATATTGAACCTAACGATAAGAAAGATCATTTATTTTCAGACCCATTGTGGCCCCCCGGACAGATCCTATTCCAATAATAATCATTGATACAGCACTCGAGGACACACTGAAACATTTCTACGGATTCAGGCACTCACTGAAACTCATAAAAATGGAAGCACAGCCCGCTTCTATCCTATCTCACATTATCATCATTATCATTATCGTCATCATCCCCCTATAAGGGCACACTGCAGCATTAGATGTGCTATCCTGATTTTCAAAATATTTACGAACGCATGAATAATTGTTTTATTAATTCGAGCATTTATTGCCAAGACGATTTGTCTGACTGTTTATCGAAAACATCTGGTCGAACTACATGCCAGTCTTGCCATAACGTTTGGCCAAGATCTCGAGGATATCGAGCTGCGGTCTATTCTACTGTCGCCCCTACACTGGTTCTATCGACCCTCGTTAATTCTGTCAACCGTGACCTACATGGTTAACGCTATGTACTGGATAACGCCGGTACTGCAGATAATAATTCAGCTATCCCGAGGTGTCGATGTCGTCAAGTACGTACTACCATTTCCGGCCTTTTATCCCTGGCGTATCGAGGCAAACAGCTGGCTCTATCCGACTCACTACGCTCTCGAGGTCTACGCTGGGATATGCCTTGGCACATTCACATCGTCAATCGATTCTCTCTTCGGTTATTACATCTTTCAAATATCTGGACAGCTGCGCACTCTGTCGCATCGCATAAGGAACATAAGATCGTGTAACAACTATCACAGAGTTATAAGCGAGTGCGTCTCGAGGCATGTAATTTTGACGAGGTGTCAGGGCAATTTGCAACGGATTTACGGCCCTATTGTACTGTGGATGTTGATAACCAATGCCATGGTTATTTGCGCCCTCATCTATCAAGTTTCTCACGTGAGTGTGCTAATTATTAATTTAACACGAGTTTCGTTTCTCGAACGGAGAAAAGATTTTTACGCACTTCGATGACCCCATGGAAAAAATTACATGTGAGAATTTTTTTCCGGAATACGTGTGACACGCATGAAATACAAATACAAAAGAATCAAAGCAACACACGCTTTATCATAGAGCGAAAAATAATGATTTTTACAGCGTGAGTAACTTTTAATAAAGAGGCCGTACTGCGAATAAAAAGGATGTAAATTAACACTTGAAGTATATATTTTATGGCAACCGTTGAGAGGATGTTTTTTTTTATTGAGTTCCATTGTTGCGTTACATCGCTCCGAAGCGATAGGTGCGCATATCTAAATTCAACGCAGTGCACGGGAGGAGGATTTTTCTGTTCTTAGATCAATTTTGGGAAAATTGTTTGAAATTTTCTTACCTTTAGAATTCTTTTTTTATGGTCCCTGTACGATTTTTTCCCGCGGAGCTATACTCGTTCAAAGCAAGCCACTTCGAAATAACTTTCTACAGAATCATCATAGAACAATATTCCAGCATCCGCCGATTTTTAAAGAATTTTATCTTCATTGATATGCAATTGTGAAGTTAATTTTTTTTTTTTTACTTTTGGAGGTTCAAGTTCACTTTTACCAAAAACGAGTATACATTCACGTGTATATGGAAAATTAAGGCTGAATGTAACTCCTAAAACTCTAGCCACACTCATCAAAAATTGAAAATCGCGATAGTTTTTCAAAAACTCAAGTTTTTTTTTCTCCAAAATACTATATGCTTGGATCATCCCTGTACATTTTTCCGAGGAGTTACTTCAGTTTGAAGGGAATAAAAAACTGCAATAAATCTTCAATTCGTTTTATCTTCTGAACAATTCGTTGTGGGTCGATATGGATGTGGTTTTATGCATTCTGGGTGCTCTGTAAAAAGTAGATTCATCGATTTTTAATTTTCCTTCCATAGAGGGAGCTTTCTTTTCATGAAAATTTTTTTACACGATTTTCATGTCAGAGTGCTTAAAACGATCCAAATATTCAAGAAATCACATTTTAAAAAAATTCTAGGCGTAATAGGTATGTGCTGACCTTGCAAAATAAAAAAAAGTTGTATCTCGAGTATGCCCTGAGCAATCGTCCCCAAATTTTGCTCATAAGTAGATCAGTAAGCCCCCACAGTTTGTTACAATTTTTGTCAAAATGGGTAAAAAATTTCAGATTTTATAGAATTTTTGATTTTTCAAAAAAGTCCCCCCTCCTGCAAAAAGTCCTCCTAAAAGTCCTACTTTTCAAAAAAGTACTCCCTCTAACTTTCGTAAATTGTAAGCTATCGCAGGTCAAAACTTCTTACATAAATAGGCTAAGGGCCAATGATGTGTGGTATTGAATTTGGCGACGATCCATCCAAGGGTCAAGGTTTTACGAAATTTTGAATTTTTATGAGAAATCGTATCTTAGCTCTGACATTTGTGAATTTATCACTACCGGGCCAATACTTTATTACACATAAATAAGCTAGAGGACAACGATCTTGGGTATTGAGTTTGAAATAATTCGCCAAAGTATTTAAGATTTCTCAAAATTTTGAATTTTCAAATATTTTTTGAATCTTATTTCTGGAAAATGATGTGCTTGCTCTAATTTTCGTGAATTTTCTAAAATCGAGACGCCATTTGCCACAAATAAAAACCACGGGACACTAATGTCCGTTAAAATGTTAGTTATGCCGCACTACATCATAAGATCCATTGATGATTTGAGTAATGGTTATTTGCTCAACGATTTTGATTTAACGAAAAACTGGCGAACAAATTTTCTGCAGTTTTGATGTTGCGAGCATGAAATTACTTTCAAAGAACCTTAAAAATGTTTAATTATTGAAATAAAATTCGTGGAAAACGCGCGCAAATTAGAAACTTGCATATTCCTTCCTCATTATTTTATCTCGACCAAAAAGCTTGCTCTATGAGGAAGACAAAATTGTAAACCTCATAGAGAGAGAGAGAGAGAGAGAGAGAGAGAGAGAGAGCTTTGTGATTGGGATGAAATAATGAGGCAGAAATTTGTCAGTTTCCAAATTGCACCCTTTTTAATTCCTAAAAATATTAAAATCGCCCCGATGCGTTGAAGAATTTTCGGAGTGGGTTGCTTTGAAAAAGCGTAGCTCCGCGGAAAAAAAAAGCGTACAGGGACCATAAAAAAGCATTCTGATGGTAAGGAAATTTCTTAAATTCTTTACGGAATTGATTTTTGAAAAAAAATCTTCTCATCTCGTGAAGTTGAAGTTTTCATTGAAACGTGGCTTTGTGCGCCGATCACTTCACAGCGACGTACCGCACCAATGGGGCACAATGAGAAAAATATTCTTTGGACAGTTTAAGGGTTTAATTTGCACCCCTTTTATTCGCTGTATCACCACGCGATAAAAAGTTACAGAATTTAAAAATTTTTAAATTACCATTTTGCGCTTTGCGACCAGATGTTGCTTTAACTCTTTTGAGCAGAGGAGTATAATTTTTCGTGAGGATGAAACGCATATTTAATTTTGATTCAATGATCCCTTTCTGATATCTTAACGGATGTTGTTCGTTGTTCAGATGATTCCGGGAAAGGCTACACTCGTCATATTCTACATAATCATGAAGTCGGTACAGACGCTACTCTACGGATGGTTCGGGACATTTCTCACGACCGAGGTACTCTCATCGTAATTCGAAAGATATAAAATCGAAAATAAAAATATGTTTTACCTACCGCGCTTGTCAAATATCCGTAATGTCATTTTTTATTCTGTCACGCGTCATCAGAACGACAAGTTCCGCGATGCCATTTATGCGAGCGACTGGCCGGGTTCCGGTGAAAAATGTCTCATGACCGACGTCTTTATCATGACGACGTACAAGCCATGCATCCTGAGGGCATGCGGTATGTCGACCATATCCGTGGAAATGTTCGTCGCAGTGAGTCTTACGAGCAGGGAGGCACAGACGTCGAATTAAAAAATATCTCCAAAATAATTTCATTGCATGACAATCGGGAATAGTGATAATTTCATAATGAATAATTCATAATTATTTTAATGGAAATTTATTTTGAGGCAATTTTTATGTAAATGGCGTCAGTTTTTTTTTTTTCTTTTTTTTTTACGACAGTGGCTCGCTTTACATGCGAATGCGAATATGTTTGTTTTTTTTTTTTTTTTTTTTCATCTTCAGGTCTCCAACACAGCCCTCTCGTATTTCTTCATGTTACGGACGCTGGAGGAGACGAGCAACGTTTGATTATACTTAATCTTCACGCAAGAGTTTAGTTTAAGATATATTAATTTTTTGGAATGAAAATGAGCACTTGGGCACTGACGATCTCTCCGATACGACAGTCCATGAGCAACTATAACCGAGAGCTGGACTTCTGAAAAACACCGGACACGCTAAACTTCCGTTTCAATGGCACACGACCCGCTTCATATTGACGCGCACATGTAAGTGTGCTATTTTATTCGTATTATTATTTTTCTCGTACCTATACACGAACGATTTTCCCGAAGGAATAATGGGCCGAAACGGCAAGCAGTGGGAAAAATAAGCATGTGCAATTTGTCGGTGTTTCATATACGGCACCGCATTATCGTGATGCATTTCCTACAGCTGACAACGGCGCGTCAAAAAGCCGCAAAACATTTTGCCGAGCCTAGACTATTTTAACGCAGTTTTATTCCCGCATCATGAGAGTATATTGGCAGCCAAAAGAGAATTGCCAATTGTATTATTCTCACGCGGATGTGAGCAAAGCGATCACTATATATTTTACTGGATTCTGACTTGGCGACTATTTCAGTCAACTCCACGTCATTGGTTAAAATAAAAAATATAAGGCCAATATTCTATATCACAACAAAGAGAATCCACGAAGATTTTATTGACATAGAGAATAAAAATGAACGTATCACTAAAATACTTTATACCACTCTGTGATTAATCCAAGCATCTCTTATACAATACTTTATATCACTGGGATTAATCAATAGTTATATTTTGTAAACATTTTTCGGAGATTGCCAGTTTGCAGCAGGGTCCTACTGACTCCGAGAAGTCTTCACTGAGACTTCAAGTCAGCTACGCTCAATGAGCAAAAAAGTGGTCGTTAAATAAGAGGAGTAGGGATGATCGCACCGTCCCAATTTCCAATTATATACCAGAAACAAAATAAACAAATTCCCTATCCTAAATCGTAGTGGGAAAGCAGAAACCGGATACTGCGATGTAAAAACGCCTCACCTTGATCCACATTGGTTTGCCTCGTATGAACTTCTCAAGATTTCGACGATTTTCAAACCTGGCAGGCTATTTTACCGTGGAACACGTGAATTTTTTCGACAAAAAGGACTCACTTTGTACGAAAAAAAACTTTGTCACGATCTCGATGCTCCGCGATGACTAAGGTCTTTCCCATTGACTTGGCGTTGCGAAGTCGCAATTTTTTCCCAGACAACAACGAACGCTTGACGTCATTCGAATAAATGAGAATGCACGATGACTATGTAAAAACAGTTTAAACAGTAAAGCTGCCTAGGCTAAGGTAGGGTAAGTAAGGTAGGGTAGGGGCAACGGTCTTCCCATAAACGTTCTCTTTACTGTCCATTTTCCAAGCATAAATAACAGCCCTACATGTACCGAGCCATCACAACCAATTTATCAAAATTATCCAACATTACGACCATTCCTCTCTCTCTCTTTCTTTCTCTATCTCATCCCTTTTCTCTCCCACCCTTTTGCTTGCTCGACGAGAAAGACTCCGAGCTGTCTCCGTAACACGGATCGAAAAACCATTGCGGTCTCTTATTCTTCTATCTCTAACGATATGGTGGATCAATTGATGAGATATGAAACATACGCTCGGGGCGTTAAACGTTTGTCACTTTTTGCCGGACTATGGCCAGGTCCGGTATCCTCGAAAATTTTTCATTATATCGCTATTATTCACGTAATAACGTCCATTACCACGAGTTCGGCTATCATGAATTTCGTCGTCAGTCACAT
This sequence comes from Rhorus exstirpatorius, assembly GCA_963564615.1. Classification (NCBI taxonomy): domain Eukaryota; kingdom Metazoa; phylum Arthropoda; class Insecta; order Hymenoptera; family Ichneumonidae; genus Rhorus; species Rhorus exstirpatorius. The sequence goes on along the minus strand of OY751314.1, from coordinate 41,703,694 downwards.
AACGAATCTTGGACTCGCCACCAAAGGTCTGGGAATAGGAGTTAGTTTCTTCACTGTCATATTAAAGGTAATCGCGACGACAATAAGCAGTATCTTTATCGATATTATCATTCCCGTGAGATCTCGCGATCGCCAAGATAAGAGTATTTTTTTTTCCTTCATTCCCTCGCAAATCAATGAATATCTTGCGCGCGGTTACATTCAGGTGAACGTATTTGCGATTAATCGTTCTCATCTTGTGAAACTTCACGATAGCCTCGAGACGAATTTTCGCAAAGATATGTCAAATCCGAAGCTCCAACCGATACTACTGTCGCCGTTAAAATTTTTTTATCGTCCAACAATGTGGCTCACAGTGTCGACGTGGGCGATCGTTACGATTTATTTCATCACCCCACTGATATCCGTCAGCATACAAAAAGCCCATGGCGCAAGCCCGATCAAATATCGTCTGCCGTTTCCCTCGCAATATCCTTGGATTGTCGTGGACAACGGCGTTCTCTATACGACGCAATATTTCATTGAGATTTGCGCCGGTTGCGCCGTTGCTGGAATAACAGCGGCGACCGATGCCCTATTCGGTTTTTACATCTTTCAAATGTCCAGTCAATTACGAACCCTCTCATATCGCATGAAAAATCTCAAGGCAACCGAGGATTATCACAAGGTCATGAAGGAGTGCGCCCTTCGGCATCGAACACTCGTCAAATGTCGTCAGGACCTCGAACGCATCTACGGACCCATTGTTCTTTGGATGCTGGCGACCAGTGCAATGACCATGTGCGCCAATATCTTTCAAGCGTCTCAGGTAGAATTTAACTATAACTCGCGATCGGATTTTCATTCAGGGATTTTGTAAAAAAAAAAAAAAAAATCGACACTATCGTTGTAATTGTCGTGAAAGTTTGCTTCCGTTGCAGATTAGTTTCGACAAGGCCGTCTTAGTTTTCGTTTATATCGTCATGAAGCTCATGCAAACGTTGCTCTACGGATGGTACGGATTGTTTCTGACAACGGAGGTATGATCCTAAAACTTTCTCGCCATTGCGGCATAAACAAAAAATTAAGTAAATTTTACCGATCACCGTCATCGAAGCATGGATTTTTCAACAGTCCGAAGCTTTTCGCGAATCAATTTACTGCAGCGGATGGCCAGGTAGCGGTGACATGTCTTTCATGTCGAATATACGCATAATGTTACTGTACAAGCCTTTGATTTTGACGGCCTGTCATTATTCCGTTATATCCTTGGACATGTTTCTAGGCGTACGTTTCCCCCAAACTATATATTATCCATTTACCGTAACAACCCTGAATGTCCTGGTCTATGAACGCAATGACAATTTATTTCAGATCATGAACACCGCTCTTTCGTATTTCTTTTTGTTAAGGACTCTCGAAGAAAATAAATGAGAATGCTGCTGGTCTACGTGTCGTAATAACTCCAAAGAACCGTTTGTTCAATTGTTTAAAATTTTTTTTTTTGTAATAAATCTCCGAAGGATGTAATTGTCATGGCATTCCAGCAACAATTGTCAATCGAACAAAATATGTATATTTTTATTTGCGAATAATTTCGAGTTACTATAGAATCAGGAACTTTTGGCAATATAATCCGATCGATTCCAAGTAATTCCTAAACACCATTACTTATTTTTCAGGGTTTAGAATAATATTAATCGTCTCCTTGAGAGACTTACCATTCTGCTGATCAGTCTTTCGTCGGATCACGATACACAAGTATTCGAAGAATAGAGACGTGCCGAAATATGCAACTTTTATGAAAAATCGGATGTTGCATCGTCGCGACACGATTGACTCATGTACGTACACGATATGATCCGATAATGCGGTAATGGTCTAATGAGCTTTTTATGGTCTTCTTACGAACGTCTCTCGCCGTGATCTTACTCATGTACGTACGTTTTGCGAGCACAAATAATGAGGAACCTACTTGACTGTAGATGCTAATTTTTTGGCATTGGGTCATATTATTATACCTACGATTCATCGCGTTTTTTCTCTGAAACTTTCTTCCGCTTTCCGACGATAATTTCGAGCCTACGCTTATAGGGGATATACTTATGAAACGTTAGAATTATTTTGTATACTACTCGTTACCTTTGTATAATTTTTGCCACCATATCCCTCCTAAAACTCTGGCCACCTTAATCGAAAATTGGAAATCGCGATCGTTTCTCAAAACTTCAAGTTTTTTTTTTCGTCAAAGTACTATGTTTGGGTCATCTCTCAACATTTTTTCCCGCGCATTTCTCGTGGGCCGTTATGGACGGGGTTTTATGCTCCCTGAGTGCTCAGTACATAAGTAGATTGATCGATTTTGATTGGTCCTTCCTCGTAGAGGAGCTTTCTTTACATTAAATTTTTTTTCCCCGATATTCATGTCAGAGTGCGTAGAATGTTCCAAATATTCAAGAAATCACGTTAAAAAAAATTCTAGGCGTATGTATGTGTGCTGAACTTGCAAAATTCAAGTAGTTGTATCTCGGGAACGCCCTCTGAACAACCGTCCCAACGTTTTGCACAGAAGTAGGACAGAAAATCCCCATGTCTTATTACAGTTTTTGTCGAAATTGCTCAAAATCTTTAGATTTTATAGAATTGTTGATTTTTCAAAAAAGTCTGTACACCTTTTAACTTTCGTAAATTATCAGGTATCAGGTCGAAACTTCTCACATAAATAGGCTACGGGACAAATATGTATATGGTGTTGAATTTGTCGACGATTTTTATGGGAAATGGTATGTTGACTCTGATATTCGTGAATTTATCACTATCAAGCCAGCCCTCTAGTATTTCTTTATGTTATCGACGCTGGAGGAGACGAGAAATGTTTGAATACTTTATCTTCACGCAAGATACATCATTTTTTTTTCAAATAAAATTGAGCACTTGGGCATTGACGATCTCTTCGATACGAGAGTCCATGAGCAATTACCGAGAACTGGATTCCTGAAAAAGCTTATAGCTTTATCAGCTTATACTTTTTGGACCATATCGTTGGTCAAGAGTCACGGTATAGCGACTCTGATCCCAACCAAACTGCTGATGAGTTATACGTTCAAACTTGTTGTAATTCAGTTGGTTTGGCGTTGGTTAATGGTTCTAACTCGGGTGGTTTTGGGTCAAATTTTTGTACAACCCAACTATAATTAAGGTTAATACAGTCTGTCAGTATTTTCGTTTTTTTTTCTTCTAATTTCCGATTACAGTTGGCAAGGGTGTTTTGGCTCTAGTATATTTTTCCTACTGAACTGCATTCCTACGTAACAGCAGATTTTGGTCAAAGAATTACCAAAGCACTGTCATTAAAAGAATCAATTTTTCCGGAGTTGGCATCTTTCCGAGGAATCGGCATATGCTTAGGTGGTTGGCCTGACAGGTCCTTAATGGTCAACGTTTTCAAAATGTTCTTTTTCGTTGTATCGTTGGGGATGTTAGCAACTGTGGATTTTCCGAATTTTTCTTTTTTTAATAGATTTTAAACCGAATTTACTGATCTCACGACGGTTGTCAGATTTTCGTAAAGTTCAAAGTTTTTCTACGATTAGCCCGTTAGTCACTGCACTTTTTTCCTTTATGTTTCAATTTGTTAATTCATAAATTACTTTGAGAGAACGAACACTATTTCCCCGTTTTTTTATTTTTATTATTCCAAACGCTTGAGGTTGCCCGATGATAATTATAATGACACTACAGTTATTCAATCTTCTGAAATACATCCAGGGAGAAATGTTTAATCGAAGATTCCTCACTTCATTGGGTCCCTGATTAGAATACTTTTCATCACTGGGATTAATCAATAGGTATATTTTGTAATCATTTTTCAGACATTGCTTGATTCCAGCAAGGCCCTACTGACCCAGAAAAATATTCACGGAGGCTTCAATTTAGCCACGCTCAAAGAGCAATAAAAAAAGGTCGTCAAGGAGGTCCTTGCGTGGACGTCGGTGGAGATAGGCGCGAACGTAAGCGCGGCGAAGCACTCGTTAAGCGGGACGAGAGAGTCGGACCGCGCTCACGGGCTACCCGTGTATTTCATCAATCATTATATATGGAAGAACCACCTTAAACATCCGGTGACCCCCTGTTTTTATCGTCTATACGGATTATCAAGAATTTTTACATTTTTTTACGGCAGTTTGTATCAGACATTTAGGATTATTCAGTACATAATTTATTACATAGAAAAATGTAGCCAGCATGTCATCTCCATAAAGTGCCATATAAATTTAACGTTTTTCAAACTGTTCCACAACTTGGCTTGACATTTTTCAAGTATGTCGGGAAGTATTTATACTCTATTGTAGACAAAAATCAGTTAATTGTAAAATATTTTGGTTCGTGCAAGGAACACCTGAAATAGGAAGAAGAGCGTCGATGGCGTCATACCAATTTACAATTGCAATACCATAAACAAAATAAACAAACTGCTTACCCTAAATTGTAGTGGAAGAGTAGAAAATGGTTTGCCTCGTATGAACAATTCACTTCTCAAGATTTCAACGATTTTCAAACCTGGCAGGCTATTTTACCATGGACCACGTAAATTTCATGGAGAAAAAGGATTCACTTTGTACATTAAAAAAAACTTTCTCACGATCTTGATGCTCCGCGATGTCTAAAGTCTTTCTCATGGACTTGGCGTTGTGAAGTCGCCATTTTTCCCAGAAAAAAACGAATGCTTGACGTCATTCATATAAATGAGTATACACGACGACAATGTAAGAATAGTTTAAAGAGTCGAGCTACCTAGGCTAAGGTAGGGTTGGTAAAAGGTAGGGTAGGGGACAACGGTCTTCGCATTAACTTCCTACTGTTCTTTTGCCAAGCATAAATAACAGCTCTACAATGTACCGAGCCATCACAAGCAATTTATCGAAATTATCCAACATTACGATGATTCCTCTCCCTCCCACTCTCTCTCTCTCTCTCTCTCTCTTACCCCTTTCTCTCCCGCCCTGTTCCTTCCTGGACGAGAAAGACTCCGAGCTGGCTCCTTAGTACCGATCGACAAACGATTACAGTTGCATATTCTCCTACCTCTGACCAAATGGTGGATCTTTCCGAGGACCATTCGACGAGATATGAAACATACGCTCGGGGCGTTAAACTTTTATTATTTTTTGCCGGACTATGGCCAGGTCCGGTACCCTCTAAAATTTTCCGTTATATCGCCATTATTCACGTTATGACGTGCATTTCCACGAGTTCGGCCGTTCTGAATTTCGTCTTTAGTCACATAACGAATCTTGGACTCGCTACCAAAGGTCTGGGAATAGGAGTTGGTTTCTACATTGTCATATTGAAGGTAATGGCGACGACAATAAACAGGATCTTTGTCGATTTTATCATTAGCGTGAGATCTCGCGATTGCCAAAATAAGAGTATTTTTTCTTCATATCCCTCGCAAATCAGTAAATATCTTGTGCGCGGTTATATTCAGGTGAACGTATTTGCGATTAATCGTTCTCATCTTGTAAAACTTCACGATACCCTCGAGACGAATTTTCGCAGAGATATGACAAATCCGAAGCTCCAATCGATACTGCTGTCGCCGTTAAAATTTTTTTATCGTCCTACACTGTGGCTTACAGCATCAACGTGTGCGGTCATTACGATTTTTTTGATCACCCCACCGATATCCATCAGCATACAGAAAGCCCATGGCGTAAGCCCGATCAAATATCGTCTGCCATTTCCCTCGCAATATCCTTTCATCGTCGTAGGCAACGGCATTATCTATATGACGCTATATTTCATTGAGATTTGCGCCGGTTGCGCCGTTGCTCTGGTAACAGCGGCGACCGATGCCCTATTCGGTTTTTACATCTTTCAAATGACCAGTCAACTACGAATCCTTTCATATCGCATGAAAAATCTCAAAGCCACCGAGGATTATCGCAAGGTCATGAAGGAGTGCGCCCTACGGCATCGAACACTCATCGAATGTTGTCAGAATCTCGAACGCGTTTACGGACCCATTATTCTGTGCATGTTGGTGAACAGTGCAATAATCATGTGTGCCAATATCTTTCAAGCGTCTCAGGTAGAATTTAACAATAACTCGAGATCGGAATTTCATTCGGGGCTTTCGTAAAAATATATCGACTAGGGTGTGTCGAAAATGAATTTTTTTTTCTTCGCTCCTACCACTCAAAACTTTGGGTTTTGACATTAAAGAGGTCCTCGTTCAAGGAGGGCGCTGTAGCTTGAAGTTTAGAGGTCGCTCAACGATCATTTAGTTTTCCCATCTAATGAACACGTAAAAAAAAATGTTTTTCATTCAAAATGATGTCAGGCAACCAAAAAATTGGCGATTCCTGTGTTTCTTGGCTTATTTGAAAGCATGACTCATCCCCCAAACGATAATAGGTCGTTTTTCGACTTACATTGTTCCAATTTTTTTACGCCACTTTTCGACCACTATAGTCACTTTTTCAAGTTTACGAAGTCCCCAAGGTCCAAAATGAGTCCAAAATGAATTGCTACAAGTATTGAGTGTTGATTCGAATATAAATAATCAACAACCAGTACTTGCAGCAATTCATTTTGGACTTATTGATACCTTGGAAACTTTATAAACTTGAAAAAGTGACTATAATGGTCGAAAAGGGGCTTAAAAAAATTTGAACAAGGTAAGTCGAAAAACGACCTTTCATCGTTTAGGGGATGAGTCATGCTTTCAAATAAGCCAAGAAACACAAACATCGCCAATTTTTTGGTTGCCTGGCATCATTTTTAACGAAAAACATTTTTTTTACGTGTTAATCAGACGGGAAACCAAAATCCTCGTTGAGAGACCTCTAAACTTCAAGCTACAGCGCCCTCCTTGAACGAGGGCTTTTTTAATGCCAAAACCTAATGTTTTGAGTGGTAGGAGCGAAGAAAAAAAAAAATTTATTTTCGACCCACCCTAATCGACACTATCATTGTAATTATCGTGAAAGATTGCTTCCGTTATAGGTTCGTTTCGACAAGGCCATCTTAGCTTTCGCTTACATCATCATGAAGCTCCTGCAATCGTTGCTCTACGGATGGTACGGATCGTTTCTGACTACGGAGGTACGGTCCTAAAACTTTTGAGTCATTGCGGTGTAAACAAAGAAAAAAAAAAAAAAAAAGGAAAATTTATCAATCATTGTCATCGGCGTATGAATTTTTCGACAGTCCGAAGCTTTTCGAGAATCTATTTACTGCAGCGGATGGCCAGGTAGCGGTGACATGTCTTTCATGTCGAACATACGCATAATGCTACTGTACAAACCTTTGATTTTGACGGCCTGTCATTATTCTGTTATATCCTTGGACATGTTTATAGGGGTACGTTTACCCCAAACTATAATGTCCATTTACCGTGCAAGCCTTAATACCCCGGTCTATGATCGCGTTATAATTTATTTTAGATCACAAACACTGCTCTTTCGTATTTCTTCTTGTTGAGAACTCTCGATGAAAACAAATGAGAATGCTGCTGGTCTACTTGTAGTGATAACTCCACAGAACCGTTTCTTCAACTGTTTATAATTTTTTTTTTTTTCCATCTCAGAATGATGTAATCGTCGTGGCATTCCAGCAACGATTGTCAATCGAACAAAATATGTATATTTTTTATTTCCGAATAAGTTAAAGTTACTAGAATCGAGAAATTTCGGCAATACGTGCAATTGATTTCAAATGATTCCTAGTCACCATTAATCATTCTTTAGTGTTAAGAATAATAATAATAATCGTCTCCTTGTGACTTACCATTCTGCGGATCAGTCTTACCTCGGATCACGATACACGAGTAATCAAAGAGGAGACGTGTCAAAATATGCAATTTTTATGAAGAATCGTATGTTACGTCGCGAGACAATTGACGGAATGTTTTCAACATGACGGAGCGGCGTCATCGTTCTCGCGGAAAATGTCTCGGATACTTTGGTTCGATACGTCATTGGCTTGAATTATTTCACATGTACGTACACGATGATCCGATAATGCGATAATGGCCTAATGAGCTTTTTATGGTCCACTTACGCTTTGCGAGCATAAATAATGAGAAACCTATTTGGCTATAGAGGCCAATTTTCTGGCTTTACGTCATATTATACCTACGATTCATCGCATTTTTTCTCTGAAACTTTCTTCCGCTTTCCGACGATAATTTCAAGCTTACGCTTGTAGGGAATACTATGAAACGTTAGCCTTTCTATACTGCTATACTTTCTATACTGCTCGTCCATTTTGTATAATGGATGAAAAATTGCATGGATACGAGACATACGCTTGCGGCATCAAACGGCTGTCATTGTTAGCCGGACTGTGGCCAGGTAAAATAACTTGGAGGTTGTATCGGCTGGTCGTCGTCGTTCACTCGGTCTCATGCGTCGTCACGGCTTTCGGTATAATGTATTTCGTAGTGAAGCATATAACGAATCTTGATCTCGTCACCAAGGGCTTGGGAGTTGCCGTAAGCTTCTACACGACTGTACTCAAGGTAAAGCATTTCGTTGCAAGTGATATTTTTGCGCACGGGGATCAATGAATCCCAATCGAAAACTGTCTTTGTGTCTTACCTCACCGATTCATGATTTGATTCCTCCAAAAGTTGCTAGTTTTTTCGATCTATCGCGACCAACTCGTCGAACTTCACGATATTCTGGAGAAGAATTTTCGCAAAGATCTGGACAATCTCGAGCATCGGGACACCCTGCTTTCACCTATCAAATATTTTTATCGTCCGACTCTTTGGCTCACGGTGTCAACGTGGGCCCTCGTCTCTGTGTACAATCTCAATCCGCTGATATCGTTTATCATTCAGAGATCTCAGGGTGTCGAAGTAATTCAACATCGCACGCCATGCCCCACGCAATATCCTTTCCCGGAGAGCAAGGCTCTTTACGTGACACGTTATGTCATCGAGATCGGTGCAAGCTGCGCGATAGGCTCGATAACAACCAGCACGGATGCCCTCTTTGGCTTTTACATCTTTCAAATTGCAAGCCAATTTCGCGTTCTATCCTGTCGCATGGCCAATCTAACCGTCTCCCATGATTATCACAGCGTCATCAAGGATTGCCTCACACGCCGACGGATACTTGTCCAATGCCGTGACAAGCTTCAAACGATCTACGGCCCTATTGTTCTGTGGATGCTGATGACGAGTGCCATGACTATGTGCTCGAATATCTTCCAAGCTTCACAGGTACATTCACTTCGGAAAATTTTTGGAGTTTGATCCGAATCAGACTTACCGTGTAGGGATTCTATCTGGGTCTCATCGGAGCTGGGCTTATTTCCAAAGAGGGATAAATTTAAAAAAAAATCACTCTCAGGCCTACGACCTTGCCAGTTGAATACCGGGAGGCCATTGAAGAATAGATTGTGCCATGTGATTCCTGGCCATTGTAAAGCATGATGACAGAGTTCAAGTTATGGGCTCGAACGCGTCTGCGTGAGAAAATTTAGAGTCATCTGAATTTTTCTATCAGAGCTTCTCATGATAGATCCATGAAATCAATACCTCCAACTTAGAAAGTCTCTGCACTACACAAGTTTTATATATTCGATGCACTTAAGGTCATAGAGAAATATCCAATAATTCAGAAAATTTTCAATATTCTCCGAATCCTTTGTCCATAAATTATAGATCAGCATGGACAAGGCTGTGTTAGTTTTCATTTATATCATCATGAAACTTCTACAAACGCTGCTCTACGGATTCTACGGATTTTTTCTCACCACCGAGGTATGCCCGTGAATAAACAAATTATGTGTGGTCTGTCAGCAACTATCATACGGCTATGCTCAATTTGACAGTCCGAGGCCTTTCGGGAATCGATCTACTTGAGCGGATGGCCCGGTTGCGGTGACAAATCATTCACATCCGATGTACTGACAATGCTAATGTGCAAGCCTTTGATCCTAAAAGCCTGTCATTTTTCCACAATATCATTGGACATGTTTATGGGGGTGGGTATTTTCGAATAAAATGATACGCTCCTTTTTAATTTATACAAATGCAATTATAATTAATTCCAGATAATGAATACTGCTCTTTCGTATTTCTTCTTGTTGCAAACGCTCGATGAAAAATGATGCTTCATACAGACTTCAAAAATGCATTCCTTCGACAGCTCTCGGCAATTGTATAATGTTCCCAAATGGAATATTACATGATCCTGTAGGTCTATAAATTTTGAAATGATGGGAAAATAGCATAATTCATTCGACCCTAATTTCTTATGATGTATCGAATTCGAACTGCATTGACCACGTCTCATCATGTTTAACTAATCACGCTCGCAAGGTTTCACTACGTAATACCTGGGATTTTGTATTTTAAGCAGAATTTTTCATTAGAACGTTATACGAATAACCGAGCAAAAGAGATGAGAAAGGTGAGGAGGATCCGCTTATCCTTTATGGCACTTGACAGCTTGGTCGAAAACCAGCGGAATATTACTGTCAGCCATATTGTGTACACCTAAAAAAAATTACGGAAAAGTGGCCCATTGAATGGTTGCTCAAGCTGCCACATACACACACACACACACACACACACACACACACACACACACACACACTATACACCTTAGAAAGCAATATACACTTGGACCTCGATTTAACGGCCCTCGATTTAATAGACAGTCCCCACCATGTCGCATTTATCGATCCGTTTTTCGCGTGGTGGGAGATGGTGGGGGACGCTTAAAGTCTCCCCGATCAGACCCGTAGCACGGAGTGCCGATGCGCAGATACAGCATGGGCGGGCATACGCTACCTCGATTTAACAAGGTGCGATGCGGAGCCGGTCCCGCCACTGGCCGTTAAATCGAGGTCCTAGTGTAATCGCAGGTCGAGAGCGCAAGAAACTTCGTGCAGTAGAACTCAAGACCTCGTACACGCGAGCATGCTAATTTCACCGGCGAAACCGAAATGCTTACTTTGATTTGTTTGCTTTCTTTATAGCTTTTCACATTCACTTGCCACTGATACATGAGCACGCAAGTACACTCCAATTGTAGTTACAACAGTGTCACTCAATTGAAGCATATCGTACGACCACGTATCTTAGAATGCGTTCAGGAGAATATATTTTCCAGTAATGTTATGAAAGACTGAAAAAAAAAATGAAATAGTATATTAAGCTACAAGGGACGAAAATCGAACTTTCGTCCCTGCTGTCATGATTCCCGAGGCGAAGCCGAGGGAATCACGCAGGGACGGAAGTTCGATTTTTGTCCCGTGTAGCTTATACTTTTTTTCTTCATAGCCGGTCGAAAGTACGCGATTAATTGTAGAAATTAAATTGTCATTATCAATTCCAAAAGTTGAGGTTATGAGTTCGAGTTCGTGGTCAATGCCCGCCGGCATTTGCAGCACGAGCGCCAGCGAGGGCTGCTGGCCGACGGCGGGCATTGACAACCAATAACTATTAATTTAATACATTATTTTATCGTTAAAAGTAATTAAAACAACTTGAATATTTTATGACTGTTTTTATTTTATTTTATTTATTTTATTTTATTATTTATTTTATTTATTTATTTTATTTTACTTGGATATTTTATGACTAGTAACTAAGACGACTTGCATATTTTATGACTTTTTATCTTCACACGCACAAAACACGCTTGTGTTTCGGATTCCTCGGATGAGGACATGTTTTTATTTTCACTTTTGAATACCTAGAAACCTTCAACTGCCTCCAACTGTCACTCACTAATTACTCCGAAGGTTATTTGTCAATTGCTATGAAATATTTGACAGATAACCCTCGGATCGAGGGGATCCCTGCGTTTTGAAACCGGGCCTAACTTTCCTCCCGTATCGCTTGACTTTCCTCCCGTATTGCTTTATTTTCGTCCCGCGGCACAGATGGCGCGCGCTACGTTTCCGCAGGGACGAAATGATCTATTTTCCTCCCGCAAATCGGGGACGAAAATGCGTACTTTCGACCGAGGTATGAAGAAAATACATTTAAAAAAAAGTATTTCAGTTTTCACCGATGACACTGAAACAGGATTATCATTTATACATATATATATATATGTCGCATTCCACGTCAACTCAGCCACCCCGTTTTTTTTATTGTCTCGAAAAAATTATTCAGTATGGGCAATTCAAAGGACAATATATCCATGACATTTTACCAAAATTTCATCCCCCCACTATTGTTGGTTCTCGAGATAATGATTAATAAATTATCAATTTTGTGAAAATCATAACTTCGTAACGGCTGATCGGATTTTAACGACTAAAAAAAGAATCTTTTTTATTTTTTTGCCCTTTTCGAAAAAAAATATGTCATCATCGGATAAAAGCTCATTAGACAGTTTTCGGGGTAAATTAACAAAAAACAATTTTTTCCTCGTCACTGATGCCTTGTTCCATTTTGAAAAAATCCTGCGGAGTTGTGTATTGCCTCCCTCTATCAGAAAAAAAAATACTGAGTAGAATTCCGATTGGCCCTTTCGTGGAAAAAAAAAAAAAATCGAAAAATTTTCCCGAAAACTGTCTAATGAACTTTTCTCCAATGACGGCATATTTTTTTTTCAAAAAGGGCGAAAAAAATAAAAAAGATTCTTTTTTTAGTCGTTAAAATCCGATCAGCCGTTACGAAGTTATGATTTTCACAAAATTGAGAATTTATTAATCATTATCTCGAGAACCAACAATAGTGGGGGGACGAAATTTTGGTAAAATTTCATGGATATATTGTACTTTGAAATGCCCATACTGAATAATTTTTTCGAGACCAAAAAAAAAACGGGGTGGCTGAGTTGACGTGGCTGCGTTGACGTGTCGTATTCCACGTTAACTCATTAGCCACCCCGTTTTTTTTTGTCTCGAAAAAATTATTCAGTATAGGCATTTCAAAGTACAATATATCCATGACATTTTACCAAAATTTCATCCCCCCACTATTGTTGGTTCTCGATATAATGATTAATAAAGTCTCAATTTTGTAAAAATCATAACTTCGTAACGGCTGATCGGATTTTCACGATTAAAAAACGAATCTTTTTTATTTTTTTTACCCTTTTTGAAAAAAAATATGCCGTCATTGGAGAAAAGTTCATTAGACAGTTTTCGGGAAAATTTTTCGATTTTTTTTTTTTTTTCCACGAAAGGGCCAATCGGAATTCTACTCAGTATTTTTTTTTCTGATAGAGGGAGGCAATACACAACTCCGCAGGATTTTTTTAAAATGGAAGAAGGCATCAGTGAAGAGGGAAAAATTGTTTTTTGTTAATTTACTCCGAAAAATGTCTAATGAGCTTTTATCCGATGATGACATATTTTTTTTCGAAAAGAGCAAAAAAAAATAAAAAAGATTCTTTTTTTAATCGTTTAAATCCGATCAGTAGTTACGAAGTTATGATTTTTACAAAATTGAGACTTCATTAATCATTATCTTGAGAACCAACAATAGTGGGGGGATGAAATTATCGTAAAATGTCATGGATATATTGTCCTTTGAAATGCCCATACTGAATAACTTTTTCGAGACAATAAAAAAAACGGGGTGGCTGAGTTGACGTGGAATGTCCCATATGTATATATGTATGATCAATATAATTTTAAATATATTAAATTTATATGAACTTGAAAACCATGAAACATGACTAAAAAATTCAAGAGATAAATATCAAACGAATTATGCAATGGGCAATCTCACTGTTTTCTACAACACTACGAAAGATATTGAGTCATCATCATCAACCACCTAGTGACGTGTGTGATCGTCTTGCTACCTTACTTTCGTACGTCTGACCAATATTTGCTCATTCTACTTAATCGTAAGTATGAGATATTGGTAAGCATTTGAATCGCGGTGCGATTTATGGGAACATTTTCTTGAAGTAAAAAAAATGATATTATTCCTCAACCGTCTCCATTGTTGTGCAGGTCAATAATAAGGTCGCTGATCCGAACACCGAGGCCAGAAGTCGGTAAATTTCCAAGTTGATTTTTTTGCATATGCAAGACTTTTCGAAATTTGAGAAATATTTGTTCTTCCATCAGATACAAGAAATATAACTATTCCCCACAGTTAGATGTATTTTGACAACCTGGCAATGTCATCGTGACAAAATTGCATTCGCGGATGTGCGACACAGTGGCATGTAATCATGGTAGAGATGCAATGTTGCGCGTCACATCGTTCATTTGAAACCAAAGCTGGGCAATACTTCAAGTACCCGGTACTTCCGATGTATTATAGAAGTACAGTACTTGAAGTACAAAGTACTTTAAAAGTATTTCAAGTATTGTACTTAAATTTTCAAGTACTCGACCTGAACTTTAAGTATTTGTACTTAGATGTTCAAGTTCTTTCCTGCACTTCAAGTAATTTTTCAAGTACTAAGTATGAAGTAGTTTTGAATACGTCTTGCTAATGGTTGCATGTATAACGCCTTTGAATATATAATTGAGGAACGTTCCGCGCCATCTTTGGTTAAGATTCGTAAGGAATGACCGTTCAAAGGCGCAAGCTACGATAGTTCCGCGGTGTCATTGTCAATCCATGGCTCCATTTTTGACAATCCGTATATTATATTCTTTATTTTTTTTTTCAAACCTGAAGCTGAATAAATCTTAATTGCAATCGTCCATGCTTTTTTAAAAATGATTTATAATTCTTCGTTCAAATATTTATGTTCCAATCTGCCTAGTCTGAATGAATTGCGCAATGTGACAATATATGTTTTGATATAAAACGTATTCGAATCAAAATCAAATGAGTTTAAAGAGTACGTAAGAAATTAAATATAAGTACTAGAACTTGCGAGATGTATACCTGAAAACTTGAAAAATATTCGATACTTGATACTTGACGTATTTCAAGTACTTGATACATCAAATACTTCAAATATTTGGTACTTCAAGTACTCAGTACTTGAAGTACTTCAATTGCTTCAATTAATTGAAATACTTGGTACTTTAAATGCACGAGTACTTCAAGTAGTTACGGTACTTTGTACTTTGTACTTGAAGTACTTTCAGCTACTTTGCCCAGCTCTGTTCGAAAAAGACACATTAATTGTTTCCTATCCACTAGTACAGTATTATTGGCGAGTAAAAAGGAAAAAAATCGGCAGCTAGCGTTTTTTTCTTCTAAACTATCCGAAATTTATATAGAACACAACTGATTATTTGTTATGTCACATTGTTTTCAATACGACGGATGTTAATTCATTGAGACGGTTAATTGAATTTCGAAGGCACGAAATATTTGATTCACAATGGCGAGTCGAGGAGGTGAAGCTGTCGATTTTATATGAAAGCGATGCTTCGTCACGGTTACGTGAACCCAAATACGATAATTGATTATTGATTCATTTGGACAGACACATAACACGCTTGCAGATATATTGAGCAAGGAACGAATTGACGAGTTCGTGCATCAGTCGCGGTTATACGTATACTGTGTAACGAATCACTTTGCCTGCCGGTAGAACGTGAAGCTCCGCGAATCTTCCGCCAGGTGGCTCGTAGCAGGTCCCCTCTCGCAATAGGACAGACGCGAGGGCCTATTTATAGGTACAACCCCTATTTGTTTTTCTAATATCCAAATCTCTTTGATAATCATACGAAATTCTAAGAAAAAAAAGGATATGTGCAGAGTATGGATTGATACTAATTTTTTTTTATTGAACTTCTACAACAAATAATTACTCATCGTTAAAAAATAAATAAACAAAGCTTATTAAAATCTACTCAGTTTTTCTTGCTTAACCGTTAGTTAATTTTAATTTCCCACAAGTTTCATTGAGGATATTTGTGATCGAAGGTGCGCCAAAACTTTTACATTATCTATCGCTCGTTTCATTTCTCGCAATTAATTTTTGCGAATCAATTCACGAAAAAAAAAAAAAACATCCACTGATTTCGTCGTTCGCAGTTTTTCATCTTCTATCATTCGCACAGCTATATTTTTCAGAAGGATAGAGAAAAAAAAATAGATCTCACTGATTAAACTTTTGGTTGCAGCTACAGAAAACGGAATTCCAATCTGCACTTTCATTGTTAATGATTGTTCGACGATTGCGCGTGCAGCGAGTACGAAATGTATCAAACGTACAGAATCTCGTTCAATATCCTTCGCTCACACGGGGAATACAATTCTGGATGAATCTATATCGAAACGGATGAAGTGCGATAACGAGCTAACAGGAAGTAGCCTGGCTAATCGAAATTCGGTCCCTCGCCAATGATGAAATCTTCCTGAGCGAGCTGGTCTGATGTGTTCACGTAAACTTTGGATAACGTATTAGTAACCTTTATGAAAATTTAAATCGATTGCGCAATGTAATTTTTCCCGTAATCCTTTAAACTCAAGCATACCGTTTGGCTCATTGGAGTGGGATTTTGTTAATTTTTGCTTGATTTTTTTACAGACTCTTAAAATTGGACCGCGATGAGCTAAGTGGTATTCTCGAAGATTGTAGATATGGTCACTTAGAATTTCGACGTTTTTTTTTTTTTAGGTTTTTCTCGGATATCAATCGGAGCATTGATCACTCGAATTTCATAATGTATGGTGACGTAAAGAGGGTAAAACTTTTACGTTTTCCGTTAATGTGGAACAATTATTTTTGTTTCCGAACAACGGAATTAATTCGTTGCCTCTCGATCGAATTTCCCACCTCACTGCGGTTAACCAAACGGCGACGTATATTGCGGCAAGCCGAATTTATGTATGTACCATGATTGTATGTGTACATCGAACCGAGGGAAAATGTACTTTATGAAAACAATAATTCGCAAATTGGGTATGCATGGTTTTGGCACTCGTGATAGAACGACGATGCATCGGTGGTCGGGTCAGCGGTTATTCGCGTTTAATAATCAGCACTCGAAGGTAACCGCACGAGATTCAAAAGAAAGAAAAAGCTTTTTCGCTCAATCAAGCTTCAATTAACCGTTAACTCGTTGTTTTTCGTTATCCTTTGCTATTTGTTTTGTTTTTTTTTTTTTTTTTTCATCAGAACCGAAATAAATGATCTGTTACACACGGGTTATTTATCCCGTGGTAACTTATTATTATTATTATTTTATTCGCTGAAGTCAAAGGCCCCGGCGAATGGATTCTCTGTCCTATTTAAGCTGGGTAGCACCTCACCTTGTATATGCTTGTAGTTCGTGATGATCGGATGGGCTGTGATGCAATGAAGGAGTACAGCTGGTTTCACACGAATGTATTTATTCGAGAACACACATCGATCAGTCACTTTTACAATAATAGTTTAAGTTGTTACAAATGTTATACTCTATGATACACTGACACGCAATGCCGCTAAGGTAATTGGCACGAACAATTATATCACAGAGGTAGTGAAGCGCCGCTAAGGTGTTCCTTCACTTAATGAGTTCTTATACACTTGTCTACAACAAAGGTTTGAGAAGATCACGTCAATCACGCCCGCGAGAACCTAAGTACGCGAACGGACTTGCCGCTAAGGAACGGGATCTCTCGACCGATTGCTAAGAGCGTCGTATTAAGACTAATTTGATAATATGTCGAGAGAACCCTCGTTAGCTTTGGTCGTCCGGCTACAAGGGTCTCGTGGGGGTGGATTGAGAAATCATCAATCGATGTAGGTCATGGGTCGAAACCCATGAGTTGAGAAATCATCGATGGATGGAAATCTCGATGATTTACGAAATCTGGTGATGCAAGGGGTTTACGAAATCTGATGCAAGGGATCGAATAATCTAGGTCATTTGGTAAGGTAGCAAGAGTCCGAGGACGAAAAGAGGAATCTGCTGACGCGCGGTTTGCTCGAGTTTCCAGAGAGTGACTGTCGCAAGAGTCGGCGTACTCTCTGGAATCTGATGACACTGTTGTGTTGCAATGACCGCAGGTAGCGATACCTCGGTTCGTCACAGATCGAAGCATAGTTGCCTATTTTTATTTTATTTGGCTAAAATGCAAGGTCATGAAAAAACCCGAGCTGCAATAACCTCTTAGCAATTTATATACATGCGGTTCTTCAAAAATCCAAGAGATTCGTCGTTGACTGAATCTCGCATACGCTTCGCAATGTACACCCCTTTTTGAATATTTTATCGGCTTGGGTCTTGCCATCGGAAATTCGATTGAAACTCCGAGGGATCATAGAGCCGAGAGAATTTCACATGAAAGAGCGTATACAGACCGGAGATGGAAAAAAAGATTCTTCTCTCTCGCACGATTGTAGCTCCAAACGAATTGATCAATTTATATGCCGAGAAGTACCAAAGAAAAAAATACTCGACCGAAATGACTATTTCGCTGATCCCCCAGCGAAAGAAATCGCTCGAGACTCAGAGAAAATAATAATAATAGAAATAATAATAATAATAATAATAATAATGATAATATCATTCGTCAGCGAAAGTCTACGTCGCGTTTCATTATCGACGATGGTTACTTGCTGGCCTCTTTTGACTCGACGTTCACCTCAAACCATTTTTTGCCTTTTTTTTCATCTCTCATCCTCGATCGGCGTTCTATCCCTCGTACTTTGCTTCTCACCCAGGCTTAATAAAACCTGCGTTAAATCTCTCACTCTCTCTCTCTCTCTCTCTCTCTCTCTCTCTCTCTCTCTCTCTCTATCCGGAAATGCTGATTAATAGTAACTATTAATCATTATTTATTTTTTATTTTATTTAGTTTTATTTTATTTAGTAACTGTTATCATTATTATTATTATTATTAAAGAACTGTTCTCTAGAAAATTGCCATATTTTTTGCAGCCTCACCGCATTTTTCATTTCCCAATTTTTACTAATGCTGACTATAACCTCAATTTCTTTACAAACTGAATGTACAATTTGACAATTGTACATTCATTCAACATTCTCTTCATTAATCTTCATAGGCAAACGATCCACGATTCAGGGAGCAATCTATACGTTTACAGTTTTTTTTTTTTTTTTTTTTGTCGTTTGGCATCATAAGTGCCATATTCCCATATGGCAAATAAAAAGTATGGAGATTCAAAATTCGATTGATTGTATCAAAGGACAGCTATATACGTTCACCTTTCGGTATAATATGAAAACGTGTATAAAATCGATAGAGTCGGCTGCTGCAATTTCATCAGACCGATCGTAATTGAAGAGGATTGAAAGGCTCTCGTCCTGAGAGCCGTGCACCAACTCACCTCTCGTCCAGTTTGCAATCAAGTCGAGAATCGAGATTCAAATAATAGAGGAGAAGTGGCGTAACAGTGCTCTGCTCCACTTCACTTAAAATCGCGTATCCATATCAGAAGATAGCGTTTCAACGCTTTTATCCAATAACTGCGGATACTCCGTGAATTATCGAGATTCCATTTTATCCGGAATCATTACTTTCCTTACGGGGCGAAACTTACGAGTCAAGTGTACACGATTTTCATTTCGACGAATCAGTGAGTCACTCAATGAAATAATAAAAACTCGATCGGTAGAGATTCCGTAGGAGTTGTCTCTGGTAGAAGCCTTTGGAAATGTGACACACGCCACTTTACTTCCATTTCGCCCCCATACGTTTCGGATTTCGAATCAAGAGAAGACGAGAGACTGCACAACCGTATGATAGACCTATCCTCTTTCCGCTCGATGTGACGCACATTTAGAAATTCCACGTATATATACGAGTGGGAAAAAAGCCCCTGGGTATTTTTTTTTTCTCATATTGTGTATCGTGTGTATCTCGCTCACTAGCGTTCAGCGCTCTTTTTTTTTTTATATCAAGACTCGCAGGACCTTAATCTCGTCCTCGGGTAAACAAGAAAAGGAGAAGAATCGAGCAACGACGAGATTCGGTTCTTGTGAAAAGCGTCGTTTGAACCGCACACACTCGCTCGATCATGGCTTTTGGGACGTAATTTCGTCCCGAGAATTGAAGCCCGCTTCATGCTCTAAAAGATCAATAGTCGGAGGCAACGATTGGTAGACTCTGTACACATATTAAGCTCAAAGTAAAAAGTACGTTTTATACGAAGTTTGTGCTATGGAATCCCTACAGATATAAAATCTGGCCGAAAGACTCCATTATCTCAATGATTTTATTTCATTCTTGTCCTCGATAATTTTTTTCCCTACACAGTTCACAAGCTCTCGCTGTCAAAAGAGTCCGTCAATACACGTATACAAGAGATTTGCTTTCCGTCAGCAAACAAAGAGAGAGAGAGAGAGTCTCGCGCATCCATAACGACCTGCGCTGTCATGATGCGCATGCGCAGAGTTCGCTATACAATCCTACAGCGCATGCCCGATCTTTCCTATTGCGGTATAGTGAAAGGACAGGAGCGCTGGAACTATAGGTATAGATGCGATTTGAGATTTCTAAGAGCTTAAAAAAATTCTACTATTTGTCCCAAGTGAGCACATTGTATTGTCCAATTAGGCAGAATATGCGTGTCGTGTTGGATGATGTAATATACGAATCGGTACATCACCTTTTGTGCGGACGTACGACCGGATGCATGGGTATACCGTCGTCGGTATAATATACGTGGCATCAACGGAACTTTGCGGTCGTTAATCCGGTAACGTGGAATTAACGACCTTGCTGTTACTGTATCCTGTTGAGCTTAAGAGTATTTACGAGCTTGGGCTAAATATGGCAAGGCATATACACACGAGACGACGCAACGTACAATATG
Source organism: Rhorus exstirpatorius (assembly GCA_963564615.1). Classification (NCBI taxonomy): domain Eukaryota; kingdom Metazoa; phylum Arthropoda; class Insecta; order Hymenoptera; family Ichneumonidae; genus Rhorus; species Rhorus exstirpatorius. Next base: position 41,683,043 of record OY751314.1, on the reverse strand, counting down.
TATATCGGGTTAGGATAAAATCGCTCGGTTGGATATCTCGATGGGATATTGAGAGTTGGATTATATTCAAAATGATTGTTTCTTTTTTTAATAAATTTAAATTGTATTTCAAGGCTTGTGGAGAAATTGTTCATCTCACTTCGCGATATATGCTATGATCATCGTTTCTTTCAATATAACCCGAGAAGTATGGCTTGTGAAATTGTAAATTTGTTGAATTCACGAATAAAGTTTTTCATTCTATTTGAAAGCTGAAGTAATGAATATGGAGTTTCGCCGCATACAGGAACGAGTGGAAAACGGCAAGGAAGTGAAACATTTAGGTGGTGGCTCTTTGGGAAACCGCTGGTTTTCGCGATAATGAAAAGTTCTTCATGCGGTGTGGCAGTGGTGGGTGCAGCATTGTCCCGAATAAATTAACATAAGTTCGTTTCAGCGAGGCTTTCGCCGGAAGTGAGTTAACACGGAGAAGGCAAAGGGAGTCTCGGTATATTATCCACGTTTCGGATGGTGGTTAGACCGATTTCTCTTTTTCCTCCTATTCTTGCCCATATAGTTGGCATTGTTTAACGAAGAGCGTGCTGGGATATCGTATCTGACGTAAGAAGCAAGAGAGAGCAAGAGAGAGAAACTTCGTGACAAATGAGTAACCCAGAGCTGTGCGTATTGTTACTGCCCAAATTCTCAAGTTTGGCACACGTTACAAAGGGACGAGAGCTTGTAGCGCTCTCACTCACAGTCCGTAAAAGTTTTGAGCACCAGATATACGTCCAGAGATTTTCCGGAATTGTCGATCTTGGCATGCCCTAACCTTAATAACTTGAGCTAAAGTTTCCCTAATGGTTTCCTAGACCGATGAGAGAAAAAAAAATTATAATAGGAATCATACATTTATGGTCCGAAAAGACCTCAACTTCATTTTATGAATTGCCAGAACAAAGTGTGTATAGTTGAGGCAACTCGATAATACAGTTTTAGTAATTTTATTGCTTACTCATAGAAAAAGCTTTATTTTCGTGAAATTTTTTTTTTAGTTTTTTGATGGGTTCAAAATGTGCCAAACATCCAGAAAACATATTTGGAAAAAAATGTCTGTATGTGTGTGTATGTGTACGTGAACGCGCTCGCAGACGCTATTTTTCATAGCCTTTCATTTTTCGGCCTTTCATAGCGGTCAGCTGATCCGGGTCATTATCAATATTACCAATTTTCTCGTGAAAGTTATAAAATTCCTTGACCAAACTTGGCACCAACGATTGTAATTTGGCTTCCTCGCAGAGGATCTATATGAGGATATCTCCTCATATAGAGGCAATTTTGAAATTGTGCTAAAATTAGAACCAAGGAATAAGCAAAATCTTTGGTTAATGAGATAAAATAATGAGGAACCAATGTGAAAATTTCCAATTTTGACGCTTATTATTTTTTCGTTCAACTATTTACTCATAACTATAACCAATCAGTCAATGTTAAAAAAAATAGCATCCACAAAATCGAGTTGTTAATTGAAATGACGACGTAATTGTTGTCCCTCTAACAATATTACATCATATTATTGTGCAACATTGCTTTATGTCGTGATGAATACAAAATTATAGATACATAGTTGAAATTATCAAAGAGACAATTGAGATCGGGTTTGCGTGTGGTGTTTGTTTTATGTATATATATTTTTTTCGTATTTTTTCCGGAGCGAATTTTCGTTGTCTTTAAATTTTTCCCTTTTAAAAGGGAGAATTCTACTTCAAATATCGGAGCAGAAGACGTTTATTCGGTGGAATATCAGAAGGTATAAAAAATAGTCGTCATAGTTACGTGGTTATGTCAAAATTTTATTTTTGACCGAAGCCAGACTAATAGAACTCGGTTCGCTTTTGCTCGCTTACATAATACTCGCGGGGTTGACTTTGCTTGCGCGAACGATCTCTGACATATGCGCAGCACAGCGGCCACTGCCGCAACTAATTCAATCAGAACCCATAGCCGTGGTAACGCTAAAGCATTTAACATCATCTTATGGCTACAATTGCTAGAGGTAACACCAAAAAGGTCACCACAACCAATTTACTTAGTTCCGGTGACAATAAAATTGTTGATATTATTAAATTGACATTTGCCCGTACGATATTTTCACAGTTGTGGCCTTTTAGTTGCCTAAAACTATCCCGGTTTCTCTCTGTGATAGCATTTATCATTGACCCAGATAAATTTTGGGACAAATTATGCACGAGTATAACGAAGTAGAAAAATGTTTATCCCACTCACAGTTCGGACTGTTGTCCGCGAGGCTGTATCGATTGTGTAGCGCAGTAAAGCGGGAGGGTAACATCGAAAATTCTCGGGTTGCTGAAAGCACCGTGGATTATGCGCTTTACTTTCATCGTACACGACGCTGGTACATGTATAAAGCGCTGTAGTGCAGCAGCCCGAAACTTTAAAAATCCCATATTCTGGTAACGGGTCCATGAAATTTTAACTTTTTTTACGTGGAAAAGTTTTCAGGCATTTCCGTCTTTGTACACTGCGAGATCACACGCAGATGTCTCTATCTCGTTCATGGGTCTATCGATGCGATCCATACATCGGGTTGATCGCAAGGGTGTGTATGTGTGTAGTCAAGGGTAGTGTGTGCACAGAAGCCTTCGATAATTCAAAAAAGTCGAATGCTCGAGCAACTTTTCAGCTTGGTTTATTAATTGGATCATAGATCGACGTCGATATTTCCAGGACTCGAAATAATAATGTTGAGTCAATTTTCACGTTATGTTGACCTACGAATTGATAAATTTTCCACTGCTGACGAATCTGACAAAACTTTACAACGGTATATCGTGGTTTTCACCATAATTTTGTTATTTTCTTAGGAGGCAGAGCTAATGGTTTCTCGGATAGTTGCATGAACTGTAAATACACTTACAGATTGTACATATATAATAATATATAATGAACAAGAATTTACAGAGTTTTGAATCTCGTTGCCATTTTTCATTCTCAATAATATCCAATTTGCCGGAAGAATGGACTATCGCGAAGTTGCGAACGGACGGTTCGTACTTCAGTGACTGTGAACGGGCTCTCTCACTCTCCTCGTCTCGTTTCCGCATCGAAATACGGGAGAAAGGATATATAACGCGGCAGGGAAAAGGAAAAAAAGAGCGTGAAAGCCCTGGGGTTCGCATGAAAATATCGAGCGCGTCCGCTAATTTTCTCAACTGAAGAGTAAAATCGCGAAGGGTTGGTTGAAAAAAATTAAAAAAAAAACATAAAAAGGAGAGAAAAAAGAATCTGGAAGCAGGGATGTTGCGTACATACATAGGTATACGGAAATTTCCGAGGAATCTGGTGGGGTGTAAACGCGTTCAAAATGCATCGCACGCCCGGACGCTATATAGAAAAGAAAACTTTTCTCTGCTTATTATCCGGCGGAATTCCAGCGAGTGGGAAATGAGGGTGAGTTTTCTTTCTCTCTCTCTCTCTCTCTCTCTCTCTCTCTCTCGCGATATAGCCTACCGATAACTTTGACTAAACTTCTTTTCTTTTTATCTCTCGACTTTTTTGTGAGTTAGAAGAAGAAGAGAAATAAAACTATCATGACGACACCCACACACAGGCACATGCATGGAGGGGGATAAGCAAAATGACAGACCGATCCCCCAGGTCTAAAAAGAATACGAGAACACCAGCAAAACATTACTCTGGCACACGGGCTTATACACTTAACCCATTTTTTTTTTTTTTTTTCGTAACGAGTGAAGAAATATTCCCTACCCGGATGCATAGTATAAAACGGAAGTTTTCACGCAGTTGTCTCTCTTTATATCGTTAAAAATGTTATCAAATTCACAAATTTGGCTTCCTCATAGAGGAAGCTTTGTATTCGTGAAAGATTTTTTTTCAATATTTTCATGCCAACACATTCAAAATGACCCAAAACGTCGAGAAAACGCGCTTAGAAAAAAGTTCCGCATGGACGTGTGTTGTGATAAAATCGGTGTCCGCGCTCAAACTTTCGTTGAAAAAATATTAGAATAATAAAATAAATAATAAAAATTAAGGAAAAAAGTTTTTTTTTTAAGACGCTATCGAGCCCAAACTTTATACACTCCGTGAAACAAGGATGCTTGCTATTGAATTTGGCAAGAACTCCTTGAGGGATTCAGATTTTCGAAAATTTTAAAACTTTTGGAAAATGTATGTGAGCGCTCCAACTTTTGCAAATTTTACGCTATCGAGCCAAAACTTTTTACACCAATAAAATAGATGACAAGGATGTTTGATATCAAATTCGGCGAGAATATTCTAGGAGATTAAGATTTCGCAAAGTTTCGAAAAATGTATACAAGCGCCCTATAACTCGGTCAAATTTGAGACTATCAAGCCAAAAATCGTTTAGTATCGAATTTCGCAAGAATCGCTTAAGGAGTTCTCGAATTTTCAAAAAATTTCGAAATTTTCGAAAAACTATGTGCGTGCTTTAACTTTTGAAAATTGTAGCCTATCGAACCACAACGTTTTACCCTAATAGTCCAGAGATGACAATGAGGAAAAGCGTGCAAATTTGAAGCTCGCGCATTGCTTCCTCGTTATTTTATCTCACTCGCAAGGCTTCCTCCATGAAAAAGTCAGAATTGAAAAAAAAACCCACTTGCTTGTACAGGAAGCTTTCCAAGTGAGATAAAATAATGAGAAAGCAAAATGTGCAGACTTCTAATTTGTACGCTTTCTTTTTATTTCTATCGAAATCAATCATTTTTTCGCTCAAAATTGTATCAATTGAAATATCGTGCCGAGTACAGTATTTAAGAATAATAATTATTTCAACCCCTTTTTTCTATAATTTTCCCCCGATTTTCAAACTGCCCGATTGGCTACGAAAAACAAGGACATCGCGATGAATCAGACAGCGTTCTTCAAGTCTACTCGAAACGTTTCTAAATACTCTTCCATTCAGCCGGAATCAGTCGAACGGTTGAAACGTTATGGCCACTTAAATTTTCGATATTTTTCGGATTTTCCACTTATTTTTTCCCAAATTTTGAAGTGTGATGTGAAAATCCAAAAAAAAAAACCGAAATAGCGATAAAAATCGTTAAAAAAGCGATAAAAATAATTATATTTTTTCAATAAGAAGAATGTAAACGATGAGAAATAATTGATTGTCCGTAATGAAAGATATTTTGTAAAAACGTGTAGAATAATTTGCTTAACGCACAATTAAAAAGTGTTATGCAAAGATATGTTTACGTGTATATATCAACGCGGTAGATACGTTTTGTGGTTGAAAATTCGTTGCAGCCGACACAAATCGTTCGATAATAATTGGCGTCGAATGTACAACGCGTGTAAGCTTTCGAAATGAAGCAGCGTAGTGATTAATTTGACGAAATCAATGACGAATCAATCATCGACAAGAGCCCCGGTAATATAGGGAGACAGAGATCCATAGGATGAAGAGAGAGGATCGATGAATGAATCACCCAATGATAAACGATATTGTCAATGATATTGAATTACAATTATAATGATATTATAATGTTAATGATATTGAAAAAAAAAAATATATATATGAAAATTCAAGCTTGCATACTTTGCTTCGCCATAAATACTTCAATCTCATTTAATTGCAGGCTTTTTCGAGAATTTAGCGCAAACTAAAATCGGCTGCCCAAAGTACTCTGGAATTTCTCATAATGTGAATGTGCCCATATAGCTCTCGCTCTGATATGCAAAAAAAAAAAATTCTTCATCACGACGGGCGAAATCTGGGCGTTCTTATTGTCAGCCGCAATAATCGTCACGGCTGATGGAACAATCGTCTCTTCCGGTCCCGCACTCAACCTTCCCTTTTCGAGCTTTCGCTGCGTCTGCTCGCACGAGCACGGGGTGCATGAACAAGACATACTTTTTGCACAAGTGCAGCACACATATTATATATATATATATATACACACACATGAAGATATATTTTTCTGTGTTTTTATGCACCGTTTCGTCCCTCGTTCTCTCTAGTTTCGAGGAATAGAGAATGAGAGTCAGACAGAGTCGAGGTTGGACAAAAGAAATAATGCTCTGTGAGCAAACGAATATTTGGTCGCGACGTTCTCTCGTTTCGAAAAAAAAAATTCCCGTGGCTGCACACAAAAATATACATGCATCTACACCTACTATTCATATGGTATTAACTTGAGCCATTAAAAGAAACAATAGGATAAATAAAATATAAATAATATAAGGTAATGAATAGGCTGTGTAAATAATAAATAAGATTTTTTCAGCTCTGAGTACTCCGAAAACAATGGGGTTCGTTAAAGAATTTAAAAATATTTCGCATTATCGTAAAAATACCGAAAATCGGCGAGGAGTTCGGTGTCATTGAAAAGAAATGTAACGAAAAAAAAATAAATATTCCGATCTTATCATATTGAAGATTTTATTCGAAGGAAAGACGTTTGTGTAATCCTCATTCGATATTAATTGGAAATAGGGCCAAGTTATCGCGAATTTTGAAAATTTTTTTTTTTAATTCAAATACCTTTGAGTCAGAGATGATTTTTATTGAGAATATCGTCTGGATATCGATTGCTAAAAATAATAAAATCAATGCATTTGACGTAATTTAACTTGAAGGTATTTTCACGATTGATTTTATTTTTTTAATTATTTGTATTTGAAAAATGATGAAAAGAGAGAGAGAGAGAGAGAGAAAGAAAGAGATATGCCGGAAAACGTGACGAATATTTTCCATTCAATATGCAACTCTCTAGTTCGAATAATTTCCTCAGGGACTTTCTTAGTTTCTGATTAGCCACGCATATATTATATATTTATTAAAATGGCTCAATCGATGTCAACTCGACCAGCGTCCAACCCTTAGACATTTCGACTACCCTCTTGATCATATGCTCTGTACGTTTGGATGAATTTGAGTAATTTTTTTCTCCCGATTCGTATTCAACATATATTTTTATTTTTTTTTTTAATGGGAGTTAAGAAAAAAAAAATTAAGGCATTTCAATGCTTGGTAAATTTCACGGCAATAAAAGTGCCTGAGGATAAGCTTTGGTTGAGTTTGCAATACGGACGAAAGAACGGGCTTCATATAGCCCACGATAGTCGTGAGAATATTTCATGAGTTTCGGAATTCTCATACGTACAGACACGACAATTAAGTATCCCAAATATATCTGTAACCTCTCGTTACGGGAGTTGAGCCGGAATTATACCGTATACTCGACGAGATATATACACGCAATTTCAAACGGATCGAGGTATTATTAAATCGTGTACTCGAGAGATATATCACATGCATTTATCCCTAATTATAGGTATTATGTTCATGGAGTAACGAGGAAAATGTGGATACTCGGGGATACAGATTATATTTCAAAAGCTTCGAAGCAAATCGGGGAGATTTCACGCGAATTAACGATTTATATTTTTCAAGTTCTTTCAACTCCCGTAATAGAGGAAGGATAATTCTCGGTTCTCGAGCTCTCTTAATGCCTAAAATTCCCAAAGTCACGTTATGCATAATGTACGAAAGATGAATTTTCATAAAACTCTTCAAGGAATATAGAATAATGAAGCTATAAATAATTGTGCAAAGTATAATTGGCCAATTAATCTGAGTACTTTAGTTTTTGAAAAATGACGAGAACGAAAAAAAAAAGATTATTTAAAAAAGGTATTGCCGGAACACTGATTTTTTAAAAATAATTTACTCTGTCCATTTCTGCTTTTAAGCAGTTCCCTCACTCTTGGCTTTTAATGCGCGTGCGCCAAGAGGCGTTCCCCGTCTATAGTCGTAGTGGGGGGGGGGCTCGCTCTAGTATAGCGAGGAAACTCGACTGGGTGCTACTAGCGAGACTCGACTGTAATGTGATTGTAAAGCATTTTATGCAATAAGTTGAATAATATGATCAAATTATGTAATTAGACTTTGTCGAGTAAGCATGGAATGCCCGATTTCTAGAACATCGGCCCGAAGAAACGGAATGGAGAAAGCTTTGAATATCGAGAGATGGATTTTCAGTGGGGCGAATGATCCGTGTAAAAAGATACAAAGAGGAGAAAATTGAGAAAGATAAGATATAGACACCGTAGGACGACTCGGATTTCAGAATGTTAGAAGCCAGAATAGTGCGGTACACAGTGTGTTGGTCAATATATATATATATATATATATATATATACGTATATCAAAATAATAGTCCGGTGTATATGCAATATGGTAGACCCGTCTCGGAGTTTCGTCTTTCACCGCAAAACCGAGACGACGCCCTCGCCGTGAGGAAGTAAATCCTCGTATTTACTAGACACTCCGGACAGTATCTTCTCACCGACCGCAGTTGAACCTTACAGTCATGTAGAGTCTATACGTGCTTTTGGAATAATAAAGTCGTAGGATACGCGATGATACTATCGAGTCTGCACAAGTCCATGGAACTAGCCTTTTACATTCAGTTTGAAATCCGCGACCCCAAGACCTATCGTGTGTACTAATTTTCGTTGAAATCGAATTACTTTTTGATTAGCAATAGCGAGGCCACTGTTTTTTGAACTGTCCCCGTTTCACATTTTCCCTCAACTTATTGGAAAAGGTTTGAGGAAAAAGATTCAAGATTCAAGAACAAAGCTCCGAAAGACGAGAGAGCAGAGAGAGAAAAAGAGAGAGAGAGAGAGAGAACGGGGTAAAAAGATGAGGGCGCAAAAGTTAGTTTCGCCTGAAGACATCGACGAGAGTAGACATCTTGCAACGGAAAGCTTTTGGTTCTCTCGTACGAGGGAGAGCACTCGCTGAGATAATTAACCACCGTTGCCTTCTCATCGTCGTCGGAGCGAAAAGCCCGCGGACGAGAGCGCGAGACCGCCGGGCCAATTAATGCACCGCCGAAAACTCGTTGCAGCTGCATCACGCAGAGGACAGAGACTCTGGTGTACCGCTAACTTTATAGCCTAACGAAGTTTTATATGCACCGTATAATGGAAAAGCTCGAAGTCCTCGGGGCCAAACGACGCGGTGATTACAAACGACCAAAAAAGTTTCATCAAACATGTATATATACCTGTACACGCTACTGTAGGAAAATCAATTTTGACATTAAATTCCCGGGGAAGCAACTATCACGATGACCATCAATGTCAAAATCAAAACTAAAAAACATGTGACAATGTGAAGTTTTTATACATTTGCACGTGTATTTTCTTAGACCGCCCCATCCTCCTTTTTTTTTTACGAAAACTCGTCGAAATGTTCAGTTAGCCAAGTTTTTGGAAGCTCGAATGAATCAAGCATGAAGATAATGACTGTAGTATTTGCGTGAAAACGGCAAATTCCGTTTTTTTTTTTCCCCGTATTTGATGATGTTCCGATTGCGAATTCAAACAGATTCGCATTTATCAGGTTTAAAGCAACAGAACGATATTGAGCATTTCATTATTCGGCAGTGAATTTATTTTGTTGTTTTGGGCGTGTCTCGTTCACGATCCCAATTCCGCAATGTTGTACCGTGTATGTTTCGGATAACAGACGCATAGAATTTCAAATAAATGAGAGAATTACCCGGGCAATTACACTGTGACCCATCACATGGCGCTTTAATGAAATTTCGTGCAGATTTCGCATAGTGGCTTTACACGCTCTCTCCGGATCATACATATATATGTTTATGCGTGTATTGACGCCTGTTCACACTGCCAGCTCCGCGATTCAGAATATTTTACACGCTCAACAAAGCCATAGTAAAGCGCAGTCGTACATAATTACAAGTTTCGATATCGCGATTCGTAAAAAAAAAAAAAATTAACGAAGAATTATTGCGAAAATATTCACGCCATATTTCAGTTAATTCGTAATCACCATAAATCATTATCCTGGGGAATTGGAGGCCTGGATCTGTTTGAACACCAGAGAAAGAGAGAGAGAGAGAGGTGGCGCTGACGACACGTCATAACCCAAAAAATAAATTTACACGGATCTGAATAAAAATTGAAGGTTCCTTTGGTGCCATAACTGTGAGTCTACCATGCAAATTTCATTGAATTCCCTCCTGCCATTTACGAGAAAAATCCATTTAAAATTTCGAGCTGAAGACCTCGAGCATTAAAGCGGCCATTTTGTGTATTATGTTTCCATCACGTGACCGCCGTGTATCGTGATTCGGATTAGTCCCGAACTGCGTTGTTCATTCGGGGAAAGAAATGAAAGGATAGAATGATTTTTTCAGAGTGAATAGCCCCTCGGAATAAGCAGTACTCTATAATTTTTGTCAGTAATAATTAGACCAGTAGTGGTCTAATGAAAGTGCTCCTTTTCGTGTCGAAGCTGACGATCGTCCTCTCCTTTGTGGGCCCATAACAAAATTAACCTAATTGGGGGACGCGTACATTGGTATTAAGTGGAATACTCGGGTGCCTTCCAAAGCTACATATACTATTGGTGTGCCTTCGGGCTTTTCCCCTTAAAGAGGTTAGTATTAGTGACGTACAAGCGTGAAAGGAGAGATAGCAAAGAGAAGCTCATGCTGTGTATATATCGCTGAAACTGGAGTAATACCGCTGTGTGCAAGAGGGATGGAGATTTCGTCTTTCATTTCCAAGTTTATCAAGTGTGTTCTGTCTTACTCTCGGGCACGTTCCTTATTTAGAACTTTAACTGCCGGTTGAAATTCTCGCCTTTGGGGACATTCCCGGTGACGCCCAAAGCGTTGAGCCACACGAGGGCTTGAAATTATCTGTTCTCCTAAGCGATATATAGCCTCTGTACTATTTATCTTGCACCGAAAAAGGTCTCAATCTGCCTCATTAAAAAATACATTCAGTTGCGAATTGACCCAATGCAGATGTTTCAGCTTGATCCTTTTGGCATTTCGTTCGGTTATTCTGGTTCGGTTACCTTATGGAATATTCACATATAACTGTTTGAGGATCTCGTAGGCCTGAATGAGTGACCGAACTAGAGGTGCATCGTTCCACATGTCTCTAACCTCTACAGCCCGTCCGCACGAGATCGTAATTATACTAGACCACCGTATAATTGCATCTGGCCGTATATACCGTTGGAGCGCGCATATCGTTCTCGTATATATACGAGCTCGAAATTCAATCATAGATATTGGACATTCCCACGTTGCAGACCGAGCGACTCAACGAGGAGGCAGAGGAGTGATGATATTGACGCCAGAGTGTGGGAGAGCGAAATATGTTTGGTCTGTTCAAAAATTTCTGGTACGTTGCAAATTGCGATTTTAATTGGCAGAACACCGTGCGTTGAATTTTACCAACGAGAGATAACGTCGAATCCTCTCAACTGCTTCACGAGCAAAAAGTTCGAGGATTCTTTGGCTTAAATAAACAGTTGCACAATTAACGATTAACGGCAGAGCGCTTTCTTTTGTTGATGTCCGTGCGCATAATTTCATTGACCAAAACACTGGAAAGGAGTCTCGGCGAGCATTATTAAATTTTACGTTTCTCATCCTCTTGAATCTCGTAGTTTTAATGAAATTTCGAATGAAATTCGTCGTACCATTGTGGCACTTATGCGCGTATAACTCAAAATATCGACGAACTTTAACGAGCAACGAGGGAGAAATATATGAAAAATGAGGGGAAAAAACGTTAAAAGGTACTTGGATAAAATTGTGGATGACGAAGATGGATAAGGACAAGGGAGGATTAAGAGAAAAAGCAACGAGGCGACGAGTTACTCCGGGGAGCAGAAAACCAGAGACCGAGAGAACGTAAGTCGCAACGAGTGGAAATCTCTCTTTCTCTCATTTTTTTTTCTGCCCGCACGTTGATATTCACCAGCGGCATGGGAGCGACGATCTCATATTATTTTCACATTGCTGTTGGCCACGGGACCGGACAGAGCATTGTGGAATTTTAACGAGTTTTGCGCAGCTTGATATAGGCCGAGACAGGAAATGAGGGAGGAAACGAGAAGGAAAAGAATAAGAATCGCAACTTTAATAGTCCTATGAAAAGGCTTGGAGGAACAAAAAAAAACCTTTCATCGATTTTCCGCAGGTCTGACACCTACATTTAAATTAAATTTCAATTTAAATCATATTTATGAAAATAAACATTTAACCGCATTTAACTGTAAAATTTTTACATAAAAATTCTCGCACGTGTCGCTTATTTTCGTTTTATCTTCGCAGAGTGAATCATCAAGATTGATTTATCTAAATGTTTCGATCTTTTTATGGAATTACTGTAAACAGGAGGATTAATTCGACTGTTCGACGTTGAACCAACGAAAAAAGCTGCTTTCTTTTTGATCTGATGAACGATCATGGGTGTTCGAAGCGGAATCTGTCCTTTCGTTGTTTTCCCAAGGGAAAATGATCGAGTTTGGTCAGCCGTAAAGCCCAGACGAGAGCGCCGAGAGACTCCCTGATCGCTCATTGCAGCTTCCTGCGTTGGTTGGAACCTTTGGCCCATTTCATACAAATTATTCCCACGAGGAACAATAGCCAGTCAGGAATTGAAGCGTTCAAAGGCTCGATATAGCAAATCATTGCGAAAGGCATTATGATAAATTAGAATTAAATAAACGTTTTATTGTTCAAACTTGTATGACCAGTATCAAAGTAGAATTGTAAATCTCCAGGACATGTAATTGAAAAAAAAAAAACCATCACGAGACTTCATCATCATCTTTTGTGTCGCATTTTAATTTTACAGGAAAAGCTCGAATTTTCCAAAATGGCCACCGTAAGCTATTCATTTAGCACTGATGACGTTTCCCCGAAATACTGAAAAAATTACGCTCCATCTCGACGAAAATGTGATAGGGCTCTCTTCTTGCCATTATCATGCATCAAATGTCAAATTGTCATTCTATTTCCGTTGAGTCTGCTTAAAAAAAAACGCGTTCAAACTTTCCAGGTGAGGCTCTCGCTTGATTACCTGATCGACGGCCATTTTGGAATTGATCGCAGCGCCACGCAACCACCATATTCTTATGCCCAACTGCATAAAAACTCTCCGTGACGCACGACTGCGTAAAAAACTTCGCAGATTCTCAAGTCTTATAAAATTCTACAATCGATTACTGTATAAATTTATTTGTCGTCTCAATATTATATATGCGATTGTATAGCGATAACTCTTTACGGCATTGTTTCACGAGAAAACGTACAGTATAGAGGGCGCACGTATGCACCATCTCGCCCGAGACTTATATAACCTCAAACTAGGGTAGTAAAGCTCACGCGAGCGTTCATTCGCTCTTGAGAGTGCTCGTTATTGCACATATCAGGAAATAGAGACGAAGGCTTTATCCTGAAATCGTCTCACGTTTTCCCGATGCGATTTATATATATATATATATATATATGCTTCTTAAACAACAACAGGGAGAGAACACGCCATAACGTGAATTTTCGTGAAGAGATAACGTTGGAGACGATGGAAAATTGAAAATTCCAGTGACGTACTTACACATGCTGCTACGTAGCGAGTACCAATGTCTGCTCAGCAAGACGTATACACATATTGGCGAGGTTTAAAGAGGTTCTTCTAACAATCGCTAGTCAATGCAAAGTAAAAAAAAACAATAATACGCTCTCAGTATTATGCAACATATGGTTACAAAATGGAAACATAATTTTAAAATGCCATTAATATATCTAAGTCCTCTACTTTGCATCTTGAATTTATAATTTACGGATTCTTGATGAATAAATTCTTTGTATAATCGTTTATGTAACCTTCAGGCTTTGCGCGGTCTTCTAACGACACGGAATAATGGAATTAGACTTTTCTACGTTCCGTTCTTTTATGATACCATTGACATTCCTCAGTTGTTACGAAATAACGATTTTCAAAACGTGGGCAAGTGAAATAATGTTTACCGTACGATGCACTCGTATGAGACAAGCACAAGAGTAATCCTAATTCCTATACTAATTTTCCATCATCCAAACCTAATCTTAATTGCTCGATGATTAAAACCTAAGGCGGCAAAAAAACTTGAGATTGCAATGAAAAAATATTTTCCACGCGAGCTGAAATTTGCATCTGTGGACCCCTCGCGTCTATTGACCTTGCCCTTTGGACTAGTGCATGCCGATAGGTCCGACTGGAGGACTTGGCAAAAGCCCCAAAATAAAATTTTTTACGTGAACACAAATTTTCAATACGACCCATTTAAATTCTTCACTACGTTTTAACGTCGTAAAATACAATATATTATACCACAAGGCGAATCTGATTGGGAATGAGATATTGAACGGCATATATATACAGATGTGTCTGCGAATGAGGCGGATGGTTGGCACTTGTGCAGCACTCGAGAGCGATATATAACGCTAGCCCCCCCCAGCTATATCGTGCGTAACGGTCGCTTGCCCCGATCCACACACAAGATATAGAAAGCTATATTTCACTTTTATATTTTCCGCGCTCTTTGCGCTTCTCGAGGAGATACATAATGCTAGGAGCCTCTTTCATTCGGCCGGATCAATTCGAGATAGCATCACACGAGCTTATTCTAGTTTGCCCGATGGCAATATGTCGAGACTGACTACAGTTAGGAACCGGCAGAGCAAAGGTCCGAATGAATGGCTCCAAAGAGCCATGAGAATTCTATTGGCTGGTCCTAAATTATTACTGTTACTGTGTGCTATCAATGTTTATGCTGACAATTATATCGTCGTCTGCGTAACTTTTTTATGAGTCCAATGAATGAACGACGGAAAGTTGTTTTCTAGTATACACTGGCGAGAAAAATATGATAATAAAAACCACGAATATACGGTTCCAGAAGAGCTCAACTTCATTTTTCAAATTTCTAGAACAAATTGTATACATATATACTACAAAATATATAACTGCATATATAATTGAAATTGTCAAAGAGACAATTGAGAACTGATCTGCGCGTGGTGTTTGTTTTATGTATGTATTTCTTTTCGTATTTTTTGCGGAGTGAATTTTCGTTACTTTAATTTTTTTTTTTTTCCTTAAAAGCGAGCATTCTACTGCCAATATCGGAGCAGAAGATGCTAGCTCATACAGGAGCAGGAGATATCGAAAATCGTCCTCGAAGCTTCGTGGTTATGTCAAAAATTTTCACCGAAGTCCGAGTAATACGATCTCGGTTTACTTGCTCGTTTACATACTACCCGCGGGGTCGACTGTGCTAGCGAGAAAGATCTTGAGTGGATGCGCAGCATAGCGGCCGCTGCCGCAACTAACTCAATCAGAATCCACATACTTCTGGTAACAATGTGAAGCATTTAATATTTCCTTACGGATACAATTCCCAAAGGCAAACATCAAAAAGATCACTACAACCAAAATATGCTCAGTTCCGGCAACAATAAAATTATTGGCACCAGTAAATAAACATTTGCCTGTACGATATTTTCATAGTTGTGGTCTTGTAGCTGCTATAACTATCCAAATTTCTGCTCTCAGTGATAGGATTGTTGTCCGAAAGAGTTGCTGATGTGCCTGAGCGCTCAAAGCCATGCAAGTTGCACGTTAAGCGATAACCAAGGCGCTTTACCATTCGAGCCACGCTGTCTGCGATTCGGCAGAAGCTTCATTGTGTGGCAGCAGCAACAAATAGATGGCGTTGGGAATATAAAAAGCATGCCCCCAAGCGGCATAGTTCATTTTTATTCAGGTGCACGAAAACAAGGCTCGCGCGTGTGAGACGAAGCTCGAGACTATAGTTCTGAATGGAAATTTTATAGCGAGAAGATTCGCGAGAACCCCGTGCCCGGAGAAATAAACCTCTCTCGGCTTGCACTAGCATCCTTAAATTTCCAATGTATATATATAGCGCGAGAAGCTAGAAACGCACACGAGTTGGGCCAAAAGCAAACAGCCATATAATACACAGAGTTGACTGGAGCGTGGCTGACTGCCAATACCGGGAATTCGATTACAAAGACGACAGCCAATGAATATGTGTATACGGGAGAGTGTGCGTTTGGCGTCTCGGCAAACCATAGGTTTAACCTTTTCGCTATCTCGAAATCTCATCGTCTCCCACGTATGCAGCAGCGAGTCATAAAGAAACTCTTTTCCTTATCGCGTGCAGACGAAAGAACGTCAGGAAGAAAAAAAGTCAGAGACTCTTAGGAGAGGCTGGAGAGGAATACTTTTGCTCTGACTACTTATACTGTCATTCAGACTTCGGATTATTCATTTTATTGCATTTTTTTTACCAACTCTCATCCACATCCAGGGAAAACAAGAGCTAGATCAACGTAGTTATTCTTCAGATCAAATATGATCTACGCAGATCTGAATTTTGGAAAATCGTGGATCTACCTAGATCTCTCTATGTATATATAACGGTAGATTTACGTACACTTTTTCTCATTAGATCTCCGTTTATTTACTTAAATCTCGGTAGATTTACTTGGATCAGAGCAGCTTCCTAACGGAGATCTACGTAGATCCAATTGATATCTAGGTAAATCTACGATTTTCCAAAATTTGGATCTACGTAGATCTAAAAAATAACTGCATATGTCTAAATTTGATGTACGTAGATCCAAACTATTTTTTCCAACATAGAGCCTTTCTCGCGGGTAACAACTAACGATAAACGACAGAACAACAAGCTTTTTCCTCCTCAATATAAAAATCAAAATCCGACGTCACACTCTGAGATTGCTTAATTGCAAAAGTGAAAGTTGCTCTAACTGCAGTTGCACTAAGATAACGAAACTCTAACATGCTCATATTCGATCTCGCACGGTTCGTTCAATGCTGACGTTTTCTTTTGCATGTAAATTCGTGAGCGTTGCTGTTGTATATTCATCCCAATAGGGCTGGATGCTGTGCGCGGATCCGGTATGAGCACCTTTTATAGACTCAGAGAGTCTCCCGTTATCGAGGTTAGTTTAGATAAGTTTAATGTAGTTTTAGTTCGGTCAATAGCTTTACACGTTATTGTATTTCGCATATAGACCTCTGTATTTGCTCCTCAACAAGGTGGAAGTCAAATCAACTATAGCTGCTTTGGTAGGATATCACGCTATATCTATACCCGCGTTAAAGTGTTCCCTCGAATTTACATGCCCCGAGTCCACTCATTACTGTTTTGATCACCCGTAAATATACGGTTCCGAAAGTAAGTTTCACGAACATCAAAGAGAAACGCGGCTCTATAGACCCGAATTAACCTTCTCGACGTTGTACCTCGCAAATAAACGCCCATCCATATATATGGTCCTTATTTAGGTTTTTTTTCAAATTTTAATAGTCTCACCCCCTCCCCCAAATCGGTTCCAAATAAATAAAAATCTCTGAATTTTTTCAGATTTTTAATTTGATGAGTGACTCTGGCCAGCGAGGTCAAAAATTTTCCCATAAAAATAACATGGAGTTTTTAGGATTTACTGTATAAAATTCGAAAGCACGAATATTTTTCAGCCGAAAAATCTAAAAGTTTCAGAACTTCATTTACATTGATGCGGCTACATGAAAAAAATTGATAACACGATTTTTTTTTTAGTTTTATATGGGTTATTTCACGTCGAATAGTTTTTTTTTTTCAAAAACACGGTTTTCAACGATTTTTTACTTGTAACAATCAATAAAAAAAAATTTCTCAACTTAATAATTTAAAAATCTTGAAAATTAGTCTTTAATGGGGTCTTTACCACGCGGAAGAAAAATTTAACGTATGGTAGGGTAGTACCAGTTGTGGCCACTTTAAGCATTTTCGAAGATTTTCATTTACGAACAGTGTTCACATTATTGCAAATTCAGAACTGAAAAAGTGATCGATATAACCTAAAAGGTACACAGAGTCGAATTGTTATCGATATCATCAAAAACCTTTTCTGATCATGATAAATAAGAAAATAGGAAATTATCTTGTAGCTGAAATTTTCACCGTGGCCACAATTGTCCTACTTTTGGTCATCCGAAGTACCAGTTGTGACCACCGTACTTCAATAAATAATATATACACTAATGACTTCATTTTGAACTGTAAAAACAAAAATATGAGATGAATGTTTCTTTTTTGTTTAATTTGAACAAATATTTAGAATATTTAAGACTTTACGTTTTTATAATTACTTTAATAGTTAAGATTTCTGTGCATGGTCATTACTAAACTTTAGCAAAAATTCATTAATATCTCACACTTATGTACGCGTCTATATATGAATAACCTAAAAACTGGTTAGTATATACTAATCAGTTTTTTGCTTTCAACTGGTGCCGTGGAAAATGTATGAGTTACGATAAAACGCGTTACGATTTATTTCGGTTTGAGGTTAGGGGCACAAGCCTGCTACTCTACTCTCATAATCTTATAGTATACAAAAATTTGGAAAAACCAACACACACACACACACAAACATATGCAACTCACTCGACACCACAAAAGTAACATCCATTCTCAGCATGTGTAAACAGTGTTATAATTTTTTGTTTTTTCGTTAAATACAGCACATACACATCGTGCCTGCATTATCAAGAAAAAATTTTGTGACGACAGCACATTCTTATGTATATATATATAAGTGTACATAAACTGCGCACTCGTAAGGTAATATTTCATGCACGGAACTGTGACAAACTGTCCTGCGACGGAATAACACTGACATAAAGAATTCCATCGCGTCTATGACGATGCTTTGGCATGCTTTGGAATTTGAAAGAATGAATGAAT
This sequence comes from Rhorus exstirpatorius, assembly GCA_963564615.1. Lineage (NCBI taxonomy): Eukaryota > Metazoa > Arthropoda > Insecta > Hymenoptera > Ichneumonidae > Rhorus > Rhorus exstirpatorius. The sequence goes on along the minus strand of OY751314.1, from coordinate 41,664,388 downwards.
GAATGATGCTTTGGAATTTTTCAGATTCGGGCCTCGACTACAAAAAGTTTGTCGCCGCACTATTGTACAAGACAGCGATATACCGATATACCATCAAGATATTTGTGTCGGACACAATAAGGGACTCATTGGACTGCAAAGACAGCGTTCATCGATATAGAAAAAGGTAATGTGACTTAAGTTTTAGACACATCCCAGATATACAGACGGCAAAAACGGCGGCAAAAGACACCAGATTTACAACATCTAGCTGCCATTGAAACACAAATCTATAGCGTGCTTCTGTCGCCATTCGTGCCATCCTGTCTATCAGGGATGCGCATCGGGTCTTATGGGAATACGGATAGCATTAATGCTTACAAATAATATGCGTATATTCCCATAAGACGAATTGTCATATAAATCTTCACTTTGGTTTGTATCGTTTAACGTTTTCTAGCTTGTGCATAGTGTGAATCGGTCTAGCGGAAGCGATTAACATTGAATATTCAATATTGGTCGCTGCCGCTAGACCACAAACAAGAAAACGTTATCGATGCAAACCGAAGTGAAGATTTATATTACAATTCGTTTTATGAAAACACGGATAGCATTAATGCTTAGAAATAATACGTGTATTTCCATAAGACGAATTTTCATATAAACCTTCACTTCAGTTTGCATCGCTTAAGGCGGCCCATCAGTGACAAAACTAGTCAAAAATCGTGACGTGAAAAAAAATCATAAAACCTATCATAATATTTTCTAAATACTCTGTCTAAATAAAATTTATGAATTTCAATGACGTTTCCCGTGATATTTTATTCATAATTTATTATAAATAATATTATAAATAAAGTCTCAACTGACAAAAGTATTTAACGCTGTCAGAGCGATCAAGTAAAAAACGATAGCCGATATTCATATGTTTCATCGCGTGCAGAATGACAGACATATATAGTATCCGAGATTTGCACAAACGATGATTTTCGCGATTAAATTTCTCGGGAAAATCCCTGGCAAGACACAATTTTTTAAATACCATTGGAAGTTCACGATTTCATCTTTCAATACTCAAAATTTGAATAATAACTGTCGTCTTTATCAAAAGGTATCATGTCACTTCCGGTGAAAATGGAATCAAATGCCATAAGACCCATATGCTAAAATAGGTAATTTTAAATTACTCGTTCGCAATAATTTGCCTGGCAACATACCCTAAAATTTTGAGAGAGCGTTCATCGCATCTTAGATAACACTCTCCCGAAGTTTCATTCGTATCGCCGGTTTTTCAATTCACTGATGAGCCACCTTAACATTTTCTCGCTTGTGCATAGTGTGAATCGGTCTAGCGGAAGCGATCAACATTAAATATTGAATATTGGTCGCTGCCGCTAGACCGCAAGCGAGAAAACGTTAAGCGATGCAAACCAAAGTGAAGATTTATATTACAATTCGTTTTATGAATACACAGATAGCATTAATGCTTGGAAATAATACGTGTATTTCCATAAGACGAATTTTCATATAAATCTTCACTTCGGTTTGCATCGCTTAACGTTTTCCAGCTTGTGCATAGTGTGAATCGGTCTAGCGGAAGCGGTCAACATTGAATATTCAATATTGGTCGCTGCCGCTAGACCGCAAGCGAGAAAAAGTTATCGATGCAAACCGAAGGGAAGATTTATATTATAATTCGTTTTATGAAAACACGGATGGCATTAATGCTTAGAAATAATACGTGTATTTCCATAAGACGAATTTTCATAAGAATCTTCACTTCGGTTTGCATCGCTTAACATTTTCTCGCTTGTGCATAGTGTCAATCGGTCTAGCGGAAGCGAACAACATTAAATATTGAATATTGGTCGCTGCCGCTAGACCGCAAGCGAGAAAACGTTAAGCGATGCAAACCAAAGTGAAGATTTATATTAAAATTCGTTTGATGAATACACAGATAGCATTAATGCTTGGAAATAATACGTGTATTTCCATAAGACGAATTTTCATAAGAATCTTCACTTCGGTTTGCATCGCTTAACATTTTCTCGCTTGTGCATAGTGTCAATCGGTCTAGCGGAAGCGATCAACATTAAATATTGAATATTGGTCGCTGCCGCTAGACCGCAAGCGAGAAAACGTTAAGCGATGCAAACCAAAGTGAAGATTTATATTACAATTCGTTTTATGAAAACACGGATAGCATTAATGCTTAGAAATAATACGTGTATTTCCATAAGACGAATTTTCATAAGAATCTTCACTTCGGTTTGCATCGCTTAACATTTTCTCGCTTGTGCATAGTGTGAATCGGTCTAGCGGAAGCGAACAACATTAAATATTGAATATTGGTCGCTGCCGCTAGACCGCAAGCGAGAAAACGTTAAGCGATGCAAACCAAAGTGAAGATTTATGTTACAATTCTTCTCATGGAAATAAGCATAGTATCTTTAGGGCTAATGAAACACACCTGTTAGTTTTAGCCGAATTCATGACCCGGAGGCCTGATACTCTGTGAGCTATCTGGCATTGATAATAATTTTTATATTTTTCGTTGTGATTTTCTCGGTAATAACTTGTTAAATTACGACCCACAATATCGCTGTATGACCGAAAGACCTGTTTTTTAATTTTTTTTTTTCTCATTACTTCTCGATACATTGCAGACTGCGGTAAAAAATGGCATCACGATCAACAACCGTACGTCGAGGATTTTCGCGAACAAATCTTTATCATTTAAGGATGAAAAGAATAAGGAGTCACGTAAAAACTCATGGAGAGGATATCCTGGGAAGCCTTCAAGAATTGGAAATGCCAAGGTGTTGGGCATCACAGGAAGTAACAAAAGGTACAATGAATAGGGAAGCGTGAATACATTGCAAACAGGAATAGACAATCGTATCTCGGTATAGGTATGATAAGTGTATTATTTTAACACAATTATAATGATTTGGGTAGCTTCGATCGAAATGACCCAAATGGATGGAGAGTCCGAGCGCACCAACAACGAAATAGATTGCAATGATGAATCACATAGTGCGGTAAATGTTTTTGAACCGAAAGTCGACAACGATGACGTTGACAATGGTTGTAGCTCAATGAGTATGGACGCGAGGAATTCCAATAAACGTATTGGTGGTGACGGCGGCGACGGCGGCGACGACGACGACGGTGGTGACGGCGACGACGACGGCGGCGACGACGACGACGACGGCGGCGACGATGACGATGCATACGGTACCGATAATAATGAGCAAAATAACGAGTATAAAGAACATAATAGCGATGATGAGAGCAGTGAACGAGCCGATGAGAACAACGATACCGACGATGACGAGAGTGAACATAGTAATGACGGAAACGACACAGATGAAACATCAAACGCGAGCATCGACGACCAAAGTAACAACATATTTTCTATCAGCGCAACGGATGAATGGTATCGAGAAATGATTATGAAGAACGGCACAACAAAATTGGACGTCGTAGCCAAAATCATCGCCACGTCAGTTCGGGGACATCTAACGTATGAAACAACAATGACAATGTTTGACATGGTGAATTCGATAGTAGCAGATAGCAGTTTGCCGCTCACGCTGAGAAGTCTCTGGAAGTTGTTGTCGAGAAGTGACGAATTGAATATAGTTCGCCATTTTTACTGTCCCAGCTGTAACTCTTACATTGGAGATAGAGAAATTATGGAACGGAACTGTGCATGCGGAGAGTGCGGACCAGAGAAAGGAGAACGCGTACTGCCATATTTTGTGCAAGTAAAACTCGTCCCGCAATTGAGAGAGCTATTTTCAGATCCGACAGTTATAAATTCTCTTCGGTACCGATTCACGCGCACAAGAAAAAACACTGATGCAGTCGAGGACATTTATGACGGTGTCGAATATAAAAAATTGTGTGAGCCCGGCGGATTCTTGAGTAACGAAAACAATTTTTCATTCACTCTCAACACAGACGGATGTAAGGTATCGAATTCCTCTAATGCCAGTGCGTGGCCGATATTGCTACAAATTAACGAGTTTCCGCCACACGCGCGAAAAAGGAATACGCTACTGGCAGGTATATGGGTTGATAAGACGCATCCTGAGTTAAACGAATTTTTACTTCCGACTGTAAAGGAATTGGTTTCTTTGCATGAAGAGGGTATGATTTGGAGGAATTGTAATGACGATAACATCGTAACCAGTAAATTCGTTACGATTGTCTGTACCGTGGACTCAATGGCAAGATACGCGATCCTTAACATGAATATGTTTAATGGGAACTACGGATGCACGTTTTGTTACCACAAAGGTGAGCATCTGCCGGGAAAAGGAGTGAATCGAAGGTATCCGATCGAAGACAGGTACCGGTGTCGTACCGATGAAGATATCCGAGCGCATATGATCGAAGCGATGGAGAAAATTGAAATCGTGAAAGGTGTAAAGGGACCGTCGGTATTAATGCTTTTGAAAGAATTCAATTTAGCTAAAGGTGTCGTTGTTGAAGGCATGCACAACCTGTTTTTGGGTGTGACCAAACTGCACGCATCCTTGTTATTTGATGCGAAGGCCAGTGAGGTTTGGTATGCTGGAAAACCGAAAAATTTGGAAGCGGTCAATTCTCGACTGTTGTCAGTTCGACCACCGAGTAAAATCTCGAGGAAGCCGAGGTCAATGGCAACTAGAAGTGAATGGAAGGCGTCTGAATGGCGAAATTGGATTTTATATTACTGTGTGCCGTGTTTGAACGGGATAATCCCTGATTGCGATGTCAAGCACTTGGCACTTCTGTCTCGTGCGGTGTACATACTCGAAAGTGACGTTATCGAAGATCACGATTTGAAAGAAGCGCAGTCCCTCATCAAACAGTATGTCGATAAATTTCAAAAAAGGTTCGGTATCGAAAATATGAAGTACAACATTCATATTCTTAAACATTTGGCTGATACGGTAGAAAATTGGGGACCGTTGTGGGCTCACAGCGCGTTCCCATATGAATCGTGGAACAAAAAAATTATCGATTCCGTTACGAGCGCAAACTCGAGAGCTTTGCAAGTTGTGACACGATTCTTGATGACCCGATTTATTGAAAGCTTTCTACACAATCCTAATGTTTCGGAAAGAACAAAATTGTCGGTTAACGGAATCCTCAATAAAGGCAAAAAAACAAAAAAAAATTTCGCCTCTCATGAAGTTGGCTCTGTAAAGTACCGTGTAATTGGAAAAATTGAAGACCGTCGACCCAATACTTCGGAACGTAGATGTTTCCGCGCCGAAGGTTTCAACCCTGAAATTGTATCGTTTTACAATCGGGTAATGATCAAGGATATCGATTACAGATGTCGTCGAGAAGGAAGCAAGAAAACTAAATTTTGTAATGAATTTGTTTCTTGCCGAAATATTGGATTCGGTAATATCGTGAAAATCGTTGAGTTTCTTCACAACGGCAATATTCTATGTGGTCTGTTCGTAGAACGGTTACATTGTATCGGGAATCTGTTTGGGAAGAGGCACATTCAAAATATCGAATTTTCATCAGACATCGCCTTTGTCTGTACCGACGATGTTGAGAAACCAGTAGTAATTGTAAGCACGCTGAACAATGTCCACGCTATCGCCCTGCCGAACGTCTGGGAGACGGATTAATGTCCTCGTCCCAGTCCACCCGGAATCGTCTCGGGGAGCGCATCGTCGTATTATAACGTGTGTCCGCAATTATTTATATATATATTCTCATAGGCCTCCCCGAGGCCGAAACGAAATAAATACTATAAACAGGTGTCGTTGCAAAGAAAACGAGTAACGATATTTTTTATCGAATTTGTTTATTATATTGATTTAATCTCCTAATTCCCCCGAAACAATAAACGTGAATATTCATCGAAACCTATCCCGCTCTGCATAATCCTTCATCTCGTCTAGTCAAAACAATAAACATCCCGTGCCAATACCCAGAAGATCCATTGTCCCGAATTACAGGAAGTTGTTCATTTATTTACCCCGCTTGCTAAGTATAACCCGCTTGAAACGAAAAAGATGGAACGTATAAAATTATCGCGTGACCACGGGCTGACCACCGTTCTCCGAAACTGACCACCAAGCCGACAATAGGCATTTTTAATTGTCACGTGACCACGGGCTGACCACTCTTTCCGGAACTGACCACGAAACTGACCATGGTCCATTTTTTTGGGCCCCGAGGTCCATTTTTTTGGGCCCGTAGGTCCCCTTTTTTTTTGGGTCCATTTGGTCAGTTTTGATGGTCAGTCGGATAGTCGTTTTTCCGACAAAACGACGATCCATGAAAGCTGACCACAAAATGGTCGACAGACCACGATTTTGCTGACCGCAGAACTTGCTAGGGATGTTTTGTCAAAATGATACGCATATATAAGAATATACTTTACCTACCTTTTTTTTTGGTTGTGAATATATCAATCGTTGTACAACTTATTATTCTAAATAAATATCGAAAACTAAATCTTTTTACTTTTACTTTCAACGCTTTTCTGTTATTATTATCAGAGACTTTATTTTGCTAGGATTCGTGCGACCTCCGAGCGACGCTGGTGGTGAAATTGTGCACTGTAAGATGTCGCGATTTTTTTTTCTGACACTTCTCCTTAGATATTGGACTCCTGTACTCCAGTCTCCATGCATCAAACAATGACGAGTTTCCTAATTTTTTTTTCACGAAAATATACGCGATAGTTGCATTTTAAATTCTACGCAAGTCTTCATTGATTTTTTAACATGCTGCATGAATTTTAACAAAGTTCCTGTGAACGAAATAACGCGTGAGCGTTATTTCGTTCACAGAGTTCAAAGAGTCACATTGGTGGAGAGTGATAATTCCTCGCCAGGGCATCTTGTCGATGAAAAGATCGATTGGCATTTCATTATGGAAAAATTGGAACGTCCCGAAGTTAGCTCGTCTATTTTTTATAATAATTTCCATACTACACATCAAAACAAGGAACGTTTTCTTTATATGCGGTTTAAATTTCAAGTCAATATCGGAATAAATCTCGGAGCAATAAATATTTGTTCGAGTAAAAATAATTCCCCAGCGGGAGAAGCAACCGGTTGTCTGGATGTAAAATAATAACCCTGCAAGCAACTGGACAGACAGAGCGATTGCTTTGTGCAAAAAAGCAAACGCAAAAGTATACGCAGTTGCTTACAGCTCAACGGAGAACTGGGATTTTTTTTATTTCTTATTTTGCGAAACTTTTCTGTCCATAGTAAAAAAAAAAAAAATCTTTTTTTGTCCGTGCAGAGGACAGTTGAGATTGAGAAACACTCAGTTTGTCCAATAGTTTGGATTTCTGTCCTTTGGTCCTACACGGAGTAATTATGAATTGCATTTTAGTTGTTGCAAAACAAAAGTCTTCTTCATAACGATCGTAGCTTCAATGATTTTTCAACGATGGACAATCAAAAACTTTTCAAGCATCGTAAAAAAATATATGGAATTTACATGAGCATTTTACGAATGAGACTTCTCTTTCTTCGCCAATTTGTTTGAGCTCCAGATCTTCAGGGTTATTGCCATTCTGGCTATCATTAATAAACCGTTGCTGGCGATTGATCAACGATTTTTTCTTATTATTCACTCGTTTTTTCGTTCTTGATTCAATGATGTTTGTTTCAAAGGATTTTCGAGCTACTACGAGCTTATTCCGAAGGTGGGAACTGGTTTTATTTTGATGAAGGAAGAATTCGAAGCACCCGGGGGGATCACAGAAGCAAAAACAAAAAAGGATTGAAAACTCCAGTGGAGTATTTGCCGTGGATTCGAGAAGATCGGACTTGTCACGTGACAATCCGAGAGCTAGCCTAAAGTATATGAGTAGCTTTATTGAACGCATGTACAAGTAACCTCGATTTACAAGCGATTGACCCTTTGTGCCAAGTCATCGTCCGATCGTGGTTGGGTCGTTCGAACATTAATCGTGTAATAAAATAATTAAATTTTGGCAATGATAACAGCCGAGTACAATCGCGAGCCTTAAGAATTATGAAGAACTTTGTTGAATTCGTTGTAGGACGTCTCGAGCTCGAAGAGCAGTTGCCTGACCTGGGCGTCGGATAATTCGTCGGAGGCTGACATACTGCTCAGAGTTTGAAGCCACTCGGAGACTCTTCGTCTGCCGTCAAAGTCACTCGGTAATATGCTCAAGCGATTCATGGTATCGAGTAGATCGCGAAGATCCGCATGAAGCTCGTCCATGGCTTTTATGTCAAGACGAAGCTTGTCCATGATGGTAATAAAGAGAGAAACAATGTCGGCAATGCATTTGGAGGTGTTACCCTTGTCGTCTTTTATCGTTATCGGCCTGTCCTCCTTGATTCTTTCCAAAGCCGCGGGACAATCAAGCCTGAATGCTCTGGCAAATGTATCTATGGTGGGAAACTGATCGCTCTGGACCTGAAAAGTAAAGGGAACCCCCACGGATACAGCTCGTAGTCAATTCAGAGGGGTTTCCCTTTCTATTCCGTTGGACGCAAAATAACATTGAGGGTCTAACGAATTTATCGACTAAACTATTATTGTAAGGTTTTAATTAGATTTACAGTTATATCAGTGGAAAATTTGCGATATTTTTAGAAAATGTTTTTTTTTTTCTCCAAAGAAGTTATGAATTTTTAGGTATGTGGGGCTCTTTTTTTTTTAATAATCTTAGACCTGGAATTGTAGTATACGGACGAGGGACTATAAACCTGTACGTTCATTATTCTACGATTAGAATTTAAAAAAAAAAAAATTGCTCTTTAATTTTTCATAGTACTTTGGCTTAAGCCTAGAAATAGGAAACGAGAAAACCTGAGCTGGGCCATGATATTGCAAAATAATAATTAAAGTCGGAAAAATAATTTTCCATGAGTGAAACTTTGGGTGCGATCTCTTTCAAACTCGAATTTTACGTACGCAAAAGCTCAATACTGTAATCGACGTGTCCCTATCGGAAGAACAGGAGGACCAATTAGCCTTTGATAGACACAACGATTAAATTCTAATATTTTACCATGAGAAGTAATAATAATAATAATATTTTAATATATTTTTCCATGGATCGACGCTTTGGCATGGTGGCTAGGGTGCTCGCCTCTAAACCGGAGCATGTAGTTTCGAGGAGAATAAAAATATGGGCGTGACAAAACTCCAGCTATATACACGCCTAACATGCACGTACTTGTACGTGTTAAGGATGTATATTAGCCAAATCGATAACTACTTTTCTAGTTGCAAATTTTAGATGTTAGAAAGGACGGTGTATAGCGGTTTTTAAAATTTTTTGACAAATTTTTGCCCATACGAATGCTGAGATATACGAGCTCAAAGTGGGACATTGAACATGGGATTCATACAGCCGCCCGTGGAAAATGTCATTTATTCTGAAAAATCCGGTATTACCTGGCTACTTTATGAGTTACAAAAATATTCTAACGTAACCCTGTTGCGTTTAAGCCTCATGTGGGCACCCGGGTCCCCACAAGCACAAATAAGATGAAATATTTCTCCAACACTAAAAGTTTAGCCTTGATCCTCATAGTTACTCGTTGTTTGACTCTTTTACAATAGAAAAAAGCTATTTGTATAATTTTTTTTTTTCTTTCGTATGAAAATTTGGACGTTTAAGGTAGAACGATACCATACGTCAAAAAAGAGGGATTTTGATGAAAATTGGTAGATACATTCGAAATTGAGTAAAATGTTTGCTCGAAAAATTTCAACGAATTTGACCGTACCGTTTCTGAGAAAATTGAATTAGTTTTTTTACATTGGATCTTATGGAAAAGGGTAAAAAAAAAACCGCAAAAAAACATTGAAAAACTACCTTTAAAAAAGCCACTTTTTGATAAAACTAACACAAGAATATGAATCAACTCTCAAGATCACTCCTGCAAAATTTGCAGCAATTTCACCGTACCGGTTAATCCGCAATGTGCAAAAAAAAAAAAACAATAAATGCAATTTTTTGCTCCGTACCGATGCTGGACATAGCTCCAAGCGCGGCAACGTTGTATCGACCAAGGTGCTCTCGTATATCGATATACAGTCCGGCTTACAGAGATTGACAGACTCGCTCACGCACACACACGCAAACGCATTGCAGATATTGACATGTTGACGCATAACCACGATATTGACAATTCGGCGTCCTACAAGACACGATTTTTTTTTTCCCTCGTTTTTCACCTTATCTGCCTCCTATATTTATTTTTCATTAATTTTTACTCCTTAATTTTTCCTCCCAATTTCAACGATCCTTTGAAAATTTTTTTTATTCTTCGCTATTATAAAAAGCCATCAGTTAAAAACTGAAACCCTGTATACGGCGTTGCCGCTGTCAAAGCAACTGTTGCGAAATGTTTAATGTTTTGAAATATGCGACGAGAAGCATTTTTTGTCGCCAAAACCAGGAATATTATGTTTGAAATAGTTATTAATGGTTATTTTTTCGACAAAAAGTACACAATCATCACCTTACATGTAAATTGAAAACGAGAAAATTAATTCACGTGCAGTTGGATTTGAGCGCTTTTAATCAAGAAAATAAACTCATTAAAGGAGCCTATTAAATTTTTATACCAAGAAACTAGATAATACATCTTCTTAAATGTATATTTTAGTCATTAAAAACCTATCAAGTCGATTAGGACAACTTATATTCATGAAAACTCATTAAATATGTAGATGGGTACCCGGGTACCCCGAGTGCCCAACAACGTAAATCAATCTGGGTGCCCACATAAGGGTTAAGACACGTGAAAGAAAAAAAAATTGTCAAGTGCCCACATATTTTCCGAAATATTATGAGTTAAGCTTGGCGTTATGAAAAAAAAAAAAAAAAAAAAAGCATTTATGTCGCGAGCACAGTTCTCCTGGGCAGCTTGCCGCATTGGCACAGGTTTTTCTGCAAGTTTTCCCGTGCCCATGACACAAGTGCATGGCAAATGCGATACGGAGAGGCGAATCGGATGCAGCTGCAATGGCGGGACTGGCTATAGAACTGAGCCAGCCCTGTAACGGGCGAAATGCCTCCGGACGTAGGGAAATACAAACACAAAAATATATTTTTCTGTGCTGTCCAGAAGTTACTGGCCGCTCGTTCGATTAGCGCCGCATTATTTGTACTTTCATAAATTGGGCAAAATTGCATGAAATAATAAACGATAAACGAAAGGAATTTCGAGCGTTATGCAAAGATCGGCAAAGAAAAATGTAAGAAAACAAAAGAAAAAAAATCGGTAAACTGACTCACCTGCTTGAACGCGGCTCTGTACTGTACGAGCAATTTGCTACAAGCGGCCGTGTACTCCTTAGGAGTGACGCAGTCTCTGATGTAAGCCTTCTCGAGATGTTGCAGAGTATTGACAACGGCGTACAAATCCGCCTGATTATCGTGTTTCTCGCGCTCCCTGGCATTTTTGTACAATTTAACTTCTTCATAGAGCTCGGGACGATCCTGAGCTATCGACATTGTCGTCTGTAATCGATTAATTACGATACAATGCCAGCCGCTCCGACAACGAGATTCGTTGAAGAGTGATATGAGAATACGGATAATAAAAATTTGTAGGTCAGGCGCGACATTACAGAGCGAGACGAAGCAAAGTTGTTTTTTTTTTTTTTTTTTTTTTTTTTTTTTTTGGAAAATTGTAATTATTTTACTCTTTGTTTCATCGGCAAAAAAAAAAAAAAAAGAGCAACGAATATTTTGCACAATGCGATTGGTGAGACGTGTTTAGTAAAATTTTGATCGCTAAAAGTTTCTAAAAAATTGCGATGACACATCGAGTGTCATGTTGAAATACATTGTTTAGATCTCTAAATTTATTTTCTCTCACGAAACGTATACTTACCTCGATGATAATAAACGATTGCTTTAATCCTAATTGAGTTTCACAGATTTTCTCGGCAACAAAGAGATTTGGATATAAATACAGTATTTTCTTTGTTAGTTTTTGTTTGCAATGAATCACCCTGTCGCCCCTGTGTGATTGAAAATTGAAACAAATATCAGCTGACAGCGTCGTATGAGAGAAAGAGAGACGGACGCTCGAGGAGCGCTGCGATGGGTATATCAAGAATCTACATTGCGGATTGAGCGCCGCAATGGATTCATTTTTAGAACTTACTTTACCGACCGAGGAAAAAATGCGCGCGTATATTTGAAATGAAAAACAAAAATAACCATCAAAAACAATATTACTGATATAAAAAAAATAACTTTGAGACATGTACATAGATTGTTTTATCTCCGTGATAATAAAGTTACTCATTGATTGGGTTTTTGCAAAAGTAGGGGAAATTATTTTGAAAATAATGATTACTGATAAACATCTTCATTGATAAAATAGAGAAATAGCGCTGCGATGGGTAAATCAAGAATCTACATTGCGGATTGAGCGCCGCAATGGATTCATTTTTAGAACTTACTTTACCGACCGAGGAAAAAATGCGCGCGTATATTTGAAATGAAAAACAAAAATAACCATCAAAAACACTATCGCTGATGTAAAAAGAAAACTTTGAGTACATAGACTGTTATATCTCCGTAATAATAAAGTTATACTCATTGATTCGATTTTTGCAAAAGTAGGGGAAATTATTTTTAAAATAATGATTACTGATAAACATCTTCATTGTTAAAATAGAGAAATAGCACTGCGATGGGTAAATCAAGAATCTGCATTGCGGATTGAGCGCCGCAATGGATTAATTTAGAACTTACTTTACCGACCGAGCAACAAATGCGCGCGTATATTTGAAATAAAAAACGAAAATAACCATCAAAAACACTATTACTGATGTAAAAAAAAAACTTTGAGTACATAGACTGTAATATCTCCGTGATAATAAAGTTATACTCATTGATTGGATTTTTGCAAAAAGTAGGGGAAATTATTTTTAAAATAATGATTACCGATAAACATATTCATTGTTAAAACAGATAAATGCACGCAAAGTGCATTTGCGCACTTTTTGATATTGCTTAAGTAACAGTCAACTCTTTGTCTGAAAAAAAAGAAAGAATTAAACGCGGTGAGGAAATTTCAATAATTCATGAGACGATATCTGATTATAGCTGCAAAAAGTCCAAAAAGTATGCAAAACTGAAGCGAAAAATGTTGATGTTCGTGCAATGTGCACTTAATCGACTGACAAACTTGTTTTTTTTTTTTTTTTTTTTAGAGTTCAGAGAAAAAAAAGCGACAACCGAACGGCCATGAACCGAAGGAAGGTCTCTGGGACGAGCCTGCAGGATTGTAAATTAAATTTCTCAATGTACCGTATGTATCAAGAATATAATTCATTTCGTCGTACACGTATGCTCGTTGATTACAATTTTTTTTTTAACAAAGAGTCGACGTAAAACTGGATGGATCGGCATACAAGTACGACCATGGATCTTCATGAATTTCGCTGCGCCGCATTCAGTTCAGCGTTACGCTGCGGACTTAGCGAGAAAGATTCAATCTCCATTTTAACAATATTTCTTACGATATCAATAATAATAGTTGATCATAAAAACTTTCTAATTATACGAATATCACAAGGTGTGGAAAACAAATAAATCACAGATTCTCGATACCAGTATAAGGAAAACAAAAAAAAAACTCGTTTGTACATCGCATGAAAATATCAACAAATTAAATAATCCGAAAAGATATGGATATATATTAATCCGAGTCGCTATATCCTGTCCCTATCCTTCAACTTTAATGGGGGGGGGAAAAAAAATTAAATACAAACTATTTGTTCCCAAAATCAGCGGCTCCGTTACTCGTCGTTGGCCGAAACTTCAGTAATTTTTGGTTGTTTCGTTGTCAAAAACTAACCAGAGTTCCCGCAACAATATATTACAGTTTCATGATAGTTATAAGCGTGACTATGAATTATGTGTTGACTTTATATTCCCTTGCCACCCCCCCCCCCCCCCAGGTTTTGACTCCGCGTCAACTAGATATATATCGAATGTTCTTCGCAACATGTGCTAATAAATCTATATTTGAAAAAAAAAATCCCAATTCAACACTCGTAAACGAGACGCAGCTCCGGATTCGGTAAGAAGTTTCTGTGCAATCAAAAATAAACTTTTTTTTTATAAGCTCGTCATATCGAAAGATGCGGAGAGATTTTTCTTTCTTTTTTTCTTCTATGCAACGAAATTGGAAATAATTGAAAATTAACGCAGTTTCGCGGAGCCAAACATTTCCTGCATGACACCGGGCTTTGTATTTGTAAATTTAACGCGACACGTTTCGTCGATTGCCCCGCGTCGAATGCACGGACAATCAAATTTTTCCAATACTCTCACCCTCTCGATCGATCCACCGATTGTATCTTTCGATTCTTCTTTTCTCGCTGTCACATCGAAATAAATAATACTCAATATCCTAGCATCATGATCCATGACTTCCCAAGGTGGATAAACATTTATGATACTTTCGTCACGTATTTTTATCGTACCGTTAATCTCCGGAACGATCATCAGCGTGACCGTTTTTTTTTCATTCAAGCACCTATCATCGAGGGGAAAAAGATTGCTCAGCAAATTGTGAGAATCTTGAATGATCGTTGAGATTAAAAAATGTCTACCGTAACGAGTACCGCGTTCGCTTATCATTAACTTGACGAATTGCGTTCGTGAATTCTTGAAATCGGCACGTGACATCTGATATTGCCATATTTGTAAATTCGATACTCGAAGACTCACGAGAGATCGGAGCTTTGCGACCAAGCTACCCCTGAAAGAAAATTGAAAAAAAAAAAAAAAAAAAAAAAAACAAAAGAAATTGTATCAATTATGCCCCGATGATGCCTGTGAAATGTGAGATTTTGGAGTTTTCATTGGCAATTTTTTCGAATCACTCAGGCCCGGGTTTCACAATCGTCGTTTAACAGTTCAAACTTTGGTTATCCTATGCTAAAACTAGGTGAAAAAAAAAAAAAAAATTGAACCAGGCTTAAGCCACGATTGTGGAACCGAGCCTTAGTTTTTTTGGTAAAATTTGAGACGGTACGATATAAATTAATGAGGGAATAAAAAAAGAATTTCGTAATTACCCAGTAAACACGTTAGCAGCGATGAACGTGAGAGTTGAATGCGAATGAAGGATTTTACAGTTTAGAAAATGAAAATGTGCAATTTGGAGTATGAATGAAATTTTTTTTTTTCAATCATTGGGGCGCATAATGTAGAGTATGTAAAAATAATGAGGACGTATTTTTTGTTTTTCGTTAAAAATGACAGATGCACCTGTTATAGGCAATTTAATTTCACGAATTTTCATATATATAGATATAGCGTAACATGAGAGACGTCATTATGTTATATTTTTCAATTTGTTATATTAACGGCAATTTTGATTCAAATAAAAAAATAAAAAATACGTACTAAATGTTTTTTCTTAAACTACCAGATTATGAAATAAAAAAATTCATTTATACTCCCAATTGAACATTAATCACGCGAGGATAATCTTTTTCGTAAAACTCGGATATTCCGAAAAAAACTTGTGCTCTACAGAACCCATACTATCTCGGTGTAACCCACTTTTCATACTCCTCGCATGCAACAATTTATCTCCTGAATCGATCGTTCTATTGTCGGGAAAAACCGAGTCTCGTAGCCATCTAGCGGCTGATAAAAGCGTTACAAGTATGCGTGAAGCTAGGTGCGTAAGTTGCGACAGTAGCGCTCGCGCGGCCACTCGTAGAATCAAACGGAAGCTCAGAGATTCTAAAAAATGAGGCTTAACAAAGTTGCCTCCAATTGAAGATATGACAATGGCGGAATTAAAAATCTATTTATCAATCTTTAAAAATGCATTAACATTAATGGCTATGGATAAATTATCATGTACGATAATTCAACATAATTGTGCCTTATCCTGGGCCCGTATTCAGCAGTTGCTTTTAAGCAAAGGTCGCTTTTAAAAGTATCGTTTTATCCCGAGAATTGAAAGCGACCTTCGCGCGGTCGTCCGGTGTAGAGGCCCACAAAAAGGTGATTTTTGGTGATTTTTTTTAATAAGTAAAGAAACAACGGACCTTCTTGAAAATTTTATTCTACTTTGACACACATTTGAATAGTATGAAAAAAAAATTTTATCAACTAATTGTCGCAAAATGGCGGAGTATTAAATTGACCATAGAAGCGCCTCGTCGCTAGAGTTTCGAACTGGCGGGCGTGATAGCAAAAAAAACTATTTGTCCTATCGACCTAAGCCCAAAGTTCATTCTCTGGATTATTAAAAACCATCCCGAATGAACTAATAAAATTAATTAAAAAAAGTCATTTTATACTATTTTTATTGCAAGGAAGAACAAAAAAAATTGTAAAAATCGTCACTTTTTTGTTCAAGCTCGAAAATTAATATTGTTTCACGGTTTTTTTTTAGTTTATCGACAATAAAAATATATTTCAATTAAAAATAATTGTGGTTTTTGCGTTCCAGACAAAAATTAAGCGCACCATCTTTCCCGCCGTTTCGAGACTCCAGCGGCGAGGCGCTTCTATGGTCAATTCAATACTCCGCCATTTTGCGACAATTAGTTAAAAAAAAATTTTTATACTCTTCAAATGTGTGTTAAAGTACAGTTGTTTCTTTGCTTACAAAAAAAAATCACCTTAAAGCAACTGCTGAATACGGGCCCTGGCCTGTGAAATACACAATTCACGAGCAGCCACGAGAACTTGCGACTCCAGCGCCAAAATTGACAATTTTTTTTCCTCAATATCGACCATTTCACCAAAAACTCTACGCAAACAAAAATCAGGCTGCCATGTTTCTACAGATTCCAACTAAGCGCCGACACAATTCTAGCCCAGAACACAAGTCTTTCATGGCGCAAGTTGTTCAAGCCTCAATTGGGAGTATAAATGAAATTTTTTTATTTCAAAATCTGGTAATTTAGGAAAAAATATTTAGTACGGATTTTTTATTTTTTTTATTTGAATCAAAATTGCCGTTAATATAACAAATTGAAAAATATAACATAATGACGTCACACATGTTACGCTATATCCATATATATCAAAATCCGTGAAATTAAATTGCCTATAACAGGTGAATCTGTAATTTTTAACGAAAAATAAACAAATACGTCCTCATTATTTTTACTTACTCTGCATTATGCGCCCCGATGATTGAAAAAAAAAAAAATTTCATTCATACTCCCAATTGAATACGCAATATCGGTTCGGCAAACGAATTTTGCGTGAACTTTAAATTTGGAAATCTGTGAAAAATAGGATACGGCGAAAAAAAAATCGATTAGAAAATAAGACTCTGCTCTGATCCTGAATTCTTACTTTTTCGCTCTTTTCGTCCTCTTGCCGGTGTTTCTCATTGCATTAGCCGCGTAAACGCAAAGCTGCGCTTCAACCTTATTCTTCAACGGTGAGCTAGCCTGACTGATGACTTCGCTGATGTTCCCAATTATCTCGCGGCTGTTGGTCGTCATCTGCGATATCCGTTGTGATTTCATTTGCGAATAATCAATTACCGGTGAATCACGAGATACGGGATCAGCGTCGGAGCAATAAGTCTCGTCGGAATCATAATTTTTATCCAACTCGGGTGCAACAATATTTTCCCGCGGAAAAAGCGTTTTTTCGTTTCCAGCAACGATCGAATATTTTCGTGTCTTCGGTAAGCTTGGCTTTTGCGTCAGAACATTCTCGATTATATCGCTTAACGTGCGATCGCTCTCGCTACCGGCATCGTTCTCGATCTTTGGTTCCTCATCGGGAGCGCAAGACGTCGATGATTCGACGTCGATGTCCTCGATATCGATCAACGACGACGACAACTCTCGAGGATCCGTTAATTTCGTGAATTCGAGAATTTCATTCTCGCAATCCATCGAGTCGTACACCGTTTCGAGCTTGATCGAACGTTTTTTGTCTCTCAGCCATGATTTTAAATTAATTTCATCGTCGATCGTCGAGCAAATTTTCGAATCATTGCTGGAACTTTCAATAATTTCATGCTCATCGTCGATCAATAGCGATGCCACTCGTCCTAATTTCGTTATTCCCGAATTTTCGTATCCGTTCCATCTCAAAGGCGATTCGGGATAAAAAATTTTCTTCCTTTCTGCTCCGGGCGAGGAATTTCTCGACGTTACAGGGCTACGATCTATCAGGATCAAGTCGTACGGATTATCGCTCGTGGAACTCGATTGAATTATTCGTTTTCTCTCGATCATAGGCGAGGAAAGTGCCAGGGTATGCGGTAATTTGGACGCATCGCGAATCGGACTGCGATAATCGTTCCATCCGTGAGAATATTCTTCTTGGCTTTTTTCGCGATTCTTCCATGCCTCGAGGGAAGAATTTCTCGACGATACAGGGCTCCGATTGTCGATTATCAAATCTTCTTGCGCTCCTTCGAACAACGGCGAGAAGAGCGACGGAGTTTCCGATATTTTTACGGATTCGCAAATTTCATATCCGTTCCATCTGAGAGGCGATAACGATTGAAATTTGGCGAAAACGTTCGTGTCATTCGGCGAAAAATTTTTGGCTTTTTTTCTCTCATCCTCTCTCCATTGTGATTCGTACGAATTTTCATATCCTTTCCATCTAAGAGGTGATTCTTGCGCAAGATTTTTCTCCTCCGATAGGGAAAATTTTCTACTTTTACGAAAGACACTCGAGTCCGCTCCGGAGCCTTTCGCGGGGCTCTCTTTGATCTTCTCGACTCCGACGAGTGTCGGAGTAATTTCCGGAAAATCTTTAGTTTCTTGCTCACGATTATCGATACGATTAGCCGATGTTTTCAGGGACTTTCTTGTCCCAGAATTTTTTCGATGCCATGAAAATCGGCAGATTACTCGATTCTCGATTCTAACGCCATCTTTCGGCTCGAGCTTGTTATGAAATTTGGATATTTGCTTGGAAAAAAGCGGCGAAGTGACCGCACCGAGTTCATCGACGTTCAACGTCGAGGAACTCGTCTCTAAATTGGATAAACGTGAATTCGCGGCTCTTATGGTTAGCTCGTAATCATCGTGCTTGAGTTCGAATATTTTTGTCTCTCGTTCTCGATTCTCACGTCGCACCGACAACTTTTCATTGAATCTCGAGGAATTTTCGTTTGCCACGATTTTTTCGCCTCTCGCGCGTTTCCACCTGTAGCCCAGGACGGACGAGTCGGGTACACGTTTTTCATGACCGATTCTCCTGCGAGGAGAATCGGGAAACGATATTTCCCGTGAGCTTTTCGTGAAATTAGCGTCGTTCGAGAGAATCCAATTTTCAATGTAATCTCTTTTCTCGAGCAGAGGCACTCGGGGAATACTTTCGTCGGCAATGAAATTTTTCGACTCTCGCGCTCTCGATGTTTGACAATTATTGTGAATTAATTTTGTAAAATTAGGTATATTCTTCGAATTCCCGGTGGAACTCGAAAAATTTTCTATCTCCTGAGAGCGAGCGCAGTCTTCCGTATCCGACATGGAATACGATTGCGTTACGTCCAAGAGCGGTAAAGAGCGAATATTTCGGCATACTGCGCTCAGGATCTCGACATTTTTTTTTTGTTATACCTGTTCGAATGAACAAAAAAAAGTATAAAAAAAAAAAAGGCTCAGAGAGCTCGGAGCGTGTTTTTCATAGGGCAACGTGTCGTTTTGAAATTTTGGCTCGATTGTTTATCCTCGCATGCACCGCTAAGATCTTGGAGAACCCGACAATACTTTTCCACCGAGAGTGTATGTATATATTATATAGTATTCAGCGTATGTATATATATATATTAGGGTGTTTCACATTTAAAAAATTTTCGATTTTTTATGGGCAGACGCAAAAAATGCTTGGTCTAAATAGAAGCCTCCAAAAGTGAGTGAGCACTGTAGCACTAGTTTTAGGGTCACCGAAAACGATTTTTCTAAAAAAAATAAGTGAAAAATCGATATTAGCGCCGCTTTAACATGCACTGTTTCTTTTATGTTTTACAAACAATGAATTGTGACCAAAAAAGATCATCTAAAGCGCATTATAGAGCAAATGCTGACATGGAATTTCCAAAACCAGTGTCGTGAGGTGTTTAGGCGCACGGTTGGTCCGATTCAACCTTTCGAAGTCTCAACCTCTTCGGGCAGCACTTCCACATCTTTTGAACGTGGGGATCTGAAAAAAAAATAATTATGTGAAAAGTTACAGTCAATTATACGAAATTTTCCAAATTTGAGGCACTATTTTGCAAAAAACTTGGTAAAGAAAAATGAAAAAATTCCCTCCATCGCATAATGAGGATTTTGATTCCAAACAAAATGAATTGTACTATCGGTGCTCTCAAAACCTTACGACACGGCGCCAAAAATATAGTTTCAAGAAAAACTAATTTGATATTTTTTACCAAACAGTTGAAATTTTTTATTGAAAAACCTTAAATATCTGTTTAACTGTTTGGTAAAAAATATCAAATTAGTTTTTCTTGAAACTATATTTTCGGCGGGTAGTAAGGTTCTGGGAGCACCGATAGTACAATTCATTTTTTTTTTAATCAAAATCCTCATTATGCGATGGAGGGAATTTTGTCATTTTTTTTACCAAGATTTTTGCAAAGTAGTGCCTTAAATCTGGAAAATTTCGTATAATTGACTGTAACTTTTCACATAATTATTTTTTTTTCAGATCCCCACGTTCAAAAGATGTGGAAGTGCTGCCCGAACAGGGTGAGACTTCAAAAGGTTGAATCGGACCAACCGTGCGCCTAACACCTTACGACACTGGTTTTGGAAATTCCATGTCAGCATTTCTCTATAATGCGCTTTAGATATTTTTTTTTGGTCATAGCTTTTTTGGTCATAATTCATTGTTTGTAAAACATAAAAGAAACAGTACATATTAAAGGGGTGCTAATATCGATTTTTCACTTATTTTTTTTATAAAAATCGTTTTCGGAGACCCTAAAACTAGTGCTACAGTGCTCGCTCTTTTGAAGGCTTCTTTTTAGACCAGGAGCAAGCATTTTTTGCGTCTGACCGTAAAAAAATCGAAAATTTTTTAAATGTGAAACACCCTAATATATATATCGTAGTATATATATAGTATATATAGTATATGTATATATATAGTATGGCAAGGGGAAAGACACGACTGATAGATAAATTCTTAACTTTTGTAACCGATTGGCCAGCGATAAGAAAAAAATAAAATAAAATACAGCTATTTTGCACCAAGTTATGATTTGGAAATCCGAGTAGGGTCCCTCGAACCTCGGTGAGGCAGATATGTCGCAAAATAAAAAAAACAGCTGTGGCATGCTAGGGTCAATCTTGAAAAAAATTTCCATCGAAATTTATTAATTTTTTTCCTCAAATAAAGCATGAAAATAACACAATTATTGAGCCATCTTCCACCGAGAAACAATTTTCAAAGGAATACTATTTTTATCCTTCATTTTTCAAAGGAATGTTGAGCTACGAGAGGAAAGTAACATTTTGCATGGCTTTGATAAACTTACCGCGCAAGAGTCAATTTTCTTGATCAAATATCGAATCAACGCATAACAAAAATACAAGTTAGCAAAAAGTTTAATTGACGATTTGATATGCCAAGGGAGGTAACGGAGATCACGAAAGTAAATATTGTCGTTTACAATTTTAGGTTATGTCACAAGCACAAATTTGTTTCTCGATTTATTTCATAGTGATAAATATTCGTCATTATGTGGCAAACAGCGTATTAAATACGTTGTCAAAATTTTTATGCTCGTGCACATGTCATTAAATATGATTATGGCCCTTAAGACGGGTCCAAGAGGTCATGGCAATTGTTTTTATCCACAAAGAAAACAAATCGTTCGATTAGTTTCGAAATATTTTCTTTTACAAATTATTTCAGTAAGCAAAAATAGATTAAACCAGAAGTTTTGTTTCGCTGAGAAAAGTTTGTTCTCCATATGTCAATAATACATGAGTTCGCTTTCGAGTGATCCGGATTTTCTCGATCGGTCGTAAAATTTTACGATGTTGTAAAAAAAATTAATTGTACTCACGCGTTACACTGTATCGTTGACTGTACCGAGACAGTTGAATCGTGGAGCAGTAAACATCATGACATCGCAATAGATTCTTGTCACGAGTATTATAAGCCTTTGTTTTTAATGCTAAGCTAAACTGGCAAAGTTTCGTATTACACGATGTGCGAAAAAAAGATACACGAAAAAAAAAAAAAAACTCGACAACAAGTATACACACACGCGATGTGTATCAAGTAACGTTTCGATCGTGACACCGATATTCCGTTTAATAGACGTTTATTCGACGAAATGGGTCAATCGTAAAAATTGAGGCAAATAATGGGAAATGCAACAACGCGAAGTAACGTCTCGTGTCTCGTTACGTGGGTGAGAACTGCGCTCGTTCTCCTCTTGTCCTCTTTGCCATTTCGCATTGTTGATGGTGCGATCTCGCCATGTGGCGCATTCTAACGCCATTATGGGTAACCATGGCAACATCGACAGGGGCGTCACGGTAAAAAGGGTTGACAATTTTTTCGTCGTAGCGAGAAATATAAATTGTCAGATAACCAAGTGTCCGTCAATTAAGCAAAATATCGAAGAACGAATAAACAATATTATCCAAATAAAAAACAAAATCAGAGTCAAGATATTCATTTTATCTTCCTGTAGCTTTATAATATGAATGTATGATCGATTTGTGTGTTCGTTATAATTGAGGGGGACGGCTATGCGTCGATTCACACGAGACGGACCTGGCATGATTTTTAAAACCGGGAGCGGCAAATCTTTACACCCGTTAATTAATCTCGATTAATCGTAACGAGTTGCGAATGCATATATATATATATGCCTCAGAGCTCGCTATCGTATTAATCTGACGCCAAAAGGCATTCCGACGATTTTACGAATATTCGTGTGATCGTGTAATTCTTCTCCAGAGCGTCTCTTTGTGGGCTCGCAAGTTTTTGGTCAGATTTCAGTTCTCATTCGAGCCTTATTTGGCCTTTCAGCACTGTTTGATTATATATCTCCTGATTGTGTTTGAATCAGAATTTTTATTAAACTGCGATAAGTTTAATGTCATTGGTAATCGCGTGAATCGCCGAAAAAAAAAAAACAAAACAAAAACAAACAAACGATGACTTGATGTAAAACTAATAGCGTTTTCCACTGGCGCACCGAGTGCGCACCGACTCAAGTTTTTCGGATGAGAGTAAGTGAGACACATATGTACTCAGTGCATCTCTGTCTCACTCACTCGCATGTAAAAATCTGCACTGAGTTCCCCAGTGGAAAACGCTATAAGCATCGGATTTCAAATAAGCTCGGTCGTTACTACACGGTCGTTATGATTTAGAATTCAAATTTAAAAAACTGCGGATTCAAGATGGCGGGCCAATCGAAATTCCCAAAAGAACTTATCCGATTATGCTGAAAATTCGTATCCAGAATTATATCGCGGGATCGCTGTAAAAAAGAATCCAATGTTAAGAATTCTGGGTTTTGAAATATGGATTCAAGATGGCGGACAGAAGTAAAGAAAATGTGAATAGATGATCGCCTAAAATCGGTGACTGGGGCTAATCGGGGTCGTTTTTATGGAATCTCACTGTCGAAATTCCCGGACTTATACATCTATAACGTTAAAGGGGTCGTTTCAGAGACTCCGAAGACTCTGGATTTTACGCGACAATGCATAAAAAAATCTATGTATATATGGATCGGTAAAGTTGTACCGCGCGGACAATTACCGTGAGCAGAGAGTGTCGAATAAGGAACCCCCTTATATATTAATAGTCGAGTGAGTGTGATGATGATGAGAGGAGCTTTGGTTGGCCGGAGGTGGAGATGGGGCAGCGGGGGGGGGGGGGGGGGGGTCGAGTAAACCGGCGGAGGAAGAGGCGAAAGAGGAGAAGTAGGAGGTTGAGGCGTTTGAGGGGACCCCGGAGATCGGAGGGCCTCAAAATGATAGGATAGGAGAACTGCCATAGAGAAGACCGCGCACAGTCCCTTGTTGTTTCAGTTTCAGTTCACGATGAAGCCAACTTACTGCGTGTAGAGTATACGACTAGTATTTATTTATTTTATTTTTTTCTTCAAATCCATTTTCCTGGCACCGGAAGTCCACGAGGCCGCGATATATAGGGAGCGCGCGGGTGAATGAGAAAAGGCGGGCAAATTCAAAACGAGCTCGCGAACACCGGATTAAAAAAATAAGAGAGAACAAAGAGACTGATTTAAAAAAAAAAACAAAAAACGTATTTAATACATATATACACGTGCAGTATTATCTATAAATGTAAATAATTAAAAGATTCTCGAGTAAAAGTGTGAATAGCGAGTCTCGTCGAGCATGAAATTCGCTGGATGATCCCGTAAGAAACGAGACAGCATCAGGTTAAAACGGAAGTACAGCAAAGCACACACGACGGATGTGTCAGGGAAGACTCTCATTCTCTCGAGATTGTGTATGTGGGTGTGAGATACACGCGCGTTTAGTGAAAGGGGACCGTTGAAGAGTCGTTTTTGTCGACAGAGGGAGACCGAATCATCTCCTCCGCTGTCAACGCGCAAACACACACAACACACACACACACGCACACACACCCTAATTCGTTAAAAATCATATCGAACGAGACAAAAAGTTCAATGGGTCTTAGAGTTTCGAGCCACGAGAGAAATACGAAAATTGATAAGCTTTGTAAATGAGTGTCGAAAAAAAAAACAAATAACGAACATTAAAAATGATAAAAGTACCGAAAAAGAAAGGATAATAATGATTTTTTATAAGACGCTGGTGTGAGGAACCCGGATGTTGTCCGGACTACGGTCTCTCGTGCCTCTTTTACAATTCAAAAGAGTGCGAACGTTGCATACGTGTGTATTTATGGTGATATTAAAGGTTGAATAAAAAAGATAATATTAAAAATAATTGAAGCACCGCTATACGAGCTATAGAGGCCAGAACTTTTTTTTTCTCTGTTGCGCCTCGTATATATGCGAGAGGGCCAAACGCGGGGTAATCAACGAGAGAAGCACACCCGCGCCATCCAGAGTACGCGCGCGCCCGCACGCACATAGAGCATATCCGGAACGCGCTTTTCGCCGTTTTTCCATCGTAGCAAGTACATAAAAACCGATGTGTACACATAAACATTGTAACTAAATTTGTGCCCGACAATCGATTTCTTGAAATCGAGATTATCGATAAACATAAATTAGTGGTATAATATCTCGACGAAAAGCCCTGATCACGACGAGTCTCTTTTTGTGTATAAAGGATAAATATTTGTTCGCCCTTTGACTATTCGTTCGGACGCGAGAATGCGTAATTTAAACAGCGAATAGCCATTAACGATGTGTACCTACGATTTCGAGTGGTGATCCTCGACGTTACGTTATATGCGTATTATTCTAATCGATAGCGTGTACATCGAGCAAACGCCGAGAATCTTTTAGCATTGAGATCGAGAAAATCTATCGGTGAGCCCTCAAGTTTTCGAATTAAAACGATAATATTAATAACAATAATCGTAAGTCCTCCAAAGCTTCATCGTATACCATTTTTATTCAATCATACATTCCAAGTCATCTTTTACGTATATACATGTATATACTCTAATAAAGAATAATAATATGACCTATATAAGCATGCCATTATCATTTTATGGGTATGCATTTTCGATGTGATTCAGATTTATTTGTGACCATCATCTTTGTGCTTTGCATCCAGCCGAGAAAACATAATTTAGATCCACGTTAGTTATTTATAAAAGTCTTCGGATTTTTTTCAACAGTCTGATGAGGTCTAGCGTGCTATACGCACAGCTCTCTGTGTAACAATGCGCGGTGTATGTGGAAAAGATTCTCTGGAAGATTGTTGCCATTTCATAATCGAAAATTCGAATAGTACGAGGATATTGAAATGATGTTGCAAAAATATTGGTACACCGAATGTTTCAATTGACAATAAATTTGTCATGTTGAAAGAAATTCCTCCTGTCCTGATGTTTTACATTTCGTCAATCGACTAATTAACCTGTAAAATTTGACATTTTTCATATTATATGTCACAATTTTTCTCCCGGAATTGAAGTAACGTTTTTTCAACATATTTTCATGATGCAACTGTCATTTGACTAGGCCGCCATGTTAGTACCATATCTGGAACGTTTTCTATTTTATTCCCATTCTCGTTTCATGCAGCGCGAACACGATTGGTTATCGAGGCATTAACAGACGAATTTACATTATTACCAACCAATCAGCATGATGCGCAGCTATAAGCGCTAAATCCCGCGAATTTGTAAAACTAGCTCGACGAATCGTTGTATCTCCAATTAGTATATATATATATATATATATATATATATATATATATATATATATTCTGCATATTCACACGGATAAGAACGTCTAACTTTTTCGCGCGCACTTGAATATAAAAGCGACGAGAATCGAGTAAACAAAACGCGGAGAGGGATTTGCGCGCGCAGGAACAGTGCACAATTGCCCGCTAAGGGGAATGGGGGGGATTCGATTGCAAACAACGAGAGATTAGCTGCACTTTGCTCATTTTTACCGCGGCTGGGAGGCAGAGGGGTTGATGGTGCAAGAAGGGGGGGTAGTGGCTTTTAAAGAATAGGGCAAGCGCCCCCTCCCAAGCAAACGCCGTGCGAAGCGGGACTTTCAACGCACATTGTTTGCACTACGTTCGAGTATATGACGTTATACGTAAGTGTAAGCGACAGTAACGAGACGCATGTTGGGAGACATGCGCACGCATTTATTAGGACGATCGTTTGAAAAAAAGCTCGGGGGGGGGGGGGGCTCTCTGAGCATATCCTTACAGCGTTCACTAAATATGGTGCAGAGAAGTTGGTTCAAATTTTGATTATTCGCGCTTCTTAGGGGCTAAGGTTTATTTTTCGCTCAATGTGCAAGTATATATGGCACTTAATTGATATTCATAGGGCTTTTTTCAAAGTCCAATGCCAATGAAAAAAAAGCTATGAAAACTTTCGGCACTCATATTTTACAGAATCGTATGAAATCCACGTATCATCAGCGTATATTTATAACTTAAATTTTATTTATGTAAAAAATGTATGTATATAATTTTTTGTTCTCATTTACTACGTGTATTGCAATCTCTGGGGGGGGGGTCATTACTTTGTCAAGGTAGCGCTTCTTGTCCGAAGCGTTCTGGCTGAAAAAGATATACACATGAGCAAAATATATAAATACAGGGGAGACTTATGCAGAGACAATGACGTGGCTTTATACCCATTGGTGGCTCGCGGTCTGTGACCTTTTATTCCGCGAGTATAATACGCGCTCATTATGTCAGCCCTTTAACGGTTATGCGACTGACAAGGACGCCAATGATAATTACGTGATCGTACCACGAGGGAATGTTTATACGCATAAAGTCCGTTCGAAACCAGCGAAATCGTTGCTACTGTCAAACAAATTTCGTGTCACATAATCAAATAAATTACTCTTCGTTACTATAAAAATTACATCGCATCTGGCAACCTTGACATTTTTTTAATAAGCCAAATTTCGATTAAAATGAGTTTTTGGAGCTTTATTTTCCGCGTACAGGGAAGATTCCAGAGGCTCGTGAATCGTATAATTCCAAAAAATTCAAAATAATCGAAATTCCAAAATCACCGAATACCGATTTTCATGCAATTATTTTTGCCATTTACTTTTTATACAGAATGAAAATTAATTTTGAAAGGACTTTATGGATTTAATGAAGGATATGAAAATTCCGAAAATAGATCAAATTTAAAAAAATTAGATGTTATGTGCGGGAAAATGTGAAGCTCTGGCGATGACCTATACTTGACGCGAAAGTTGAATGAAAACAGTATACGTTCGTTTTACGTGTTTACTTTTACGAATGCGCAGCATAATTATAAGTTGACCCCAGCTCTCGGAAATATCACTATTATTATCATTATTATCATTGTTATTGTTGTTGTTGTTGTTATTTTCTTCTCTGAATCTCATTTTTCACCGTAAAGTACCAATCTCCCGATTTATTTGCTCATTTTGCGCTTTTGTAGTCCCCTTTCCCCCTTAGTATATATACCCCCTTATCGTCTACTCGCTTCTGCTATAAATATATTCAAGAAATTCCATCTCCGGAGCTTGCATCTTGCGATTGCTATTACGCGGCTTGATATTTTTTTAATTCCACTTGCACGCGAGTCCCTTGCGCATTGCGAATTATACACGAAAACGGAAGAAAAACATGTCGATGAAAAACGTATCTATATGCATATGAGCGAGCAGAAAGTGGTACCGTTTAGATATTCTTATAAATTAAATTAATAAATATGTGTGCGTCCTATAAATATTTTTTTTTTTACTCATCGGTCAAATGTCTTATGCATGACGACAAAATAATAATTTACTCTTGACGTGAAAAAAATTTGGAATTACTCTCTGCCCTGTTCTCTCGCTCATGTATTTTTTTTTATATTCAAACTTATTGCTTATACAAAAGCGAAAGGCTTGCTCACTGGAATGGATCTCATGGCCCCAGATATTCTCGTTCAGATTGCAATGTTGATAGTAACAAAATTTCTCAAAAATGACGTAAAATGACCGACGCACCATAGGCAAATAGATGAGACGAAAGAAAAAAAAAAACATTAATTATATCTTCTCGATGTATGCGGAAACGTTTTCTGTATTACAAGAAAATCTGAATTGACGCTATAAATGCAGTCCATGCGATTGCATCTGTTTTCCAAAAAATTAGCCACAGGTAAACATAAATATTATTTTTTTGGCGGTAAACAATTTCAATATATGTATATATATATATATATATATGTACAGGGGCAGATTTGGGGACTGCTTTTTTTTACATGCCTACCGCACAGTAAATTCGAATAAAAATGCACTGAGAAAAAAATTATTCCCCAACAATGGATGGTTTCGAATATATAGCAGATTCGCTATCTCCTGGCAGCTATGGGGACACCGACGAATCGGCACTTTCCAGGACTTTGGCGGATTCCAGGACTTCGGCTTAGTGGTTTGTTTGGGGACATCAAATTTTCCAGGACATTTATAACTTGGTTGTTTCGGGGACTTAGGCATGTTCCAGGACAAGTATAATTCGGTAGCTTCCAGGACTTTAACCGATTCCAGGACTCTGGCTTAGCGGTATGTTTGGGGACACCAAATTTTCCAGGACATTTATAACTTGGTTGTTTCGGGGACTTAGGCATATTCCAGGACAGGTATAATTCGGCAGCTCCCAGGACTTTAACCGATTTCAGAATTCTGGCTTAGCGGTACGTTTGGGGACAGCAAATTTTCCAGGACATTTATAACTTGGTTGTTTCGGGGACTTAGGCATATTCCAGGACAAGTACAATTCGGCAGCTCCCAGGACTTTAACAGAATCCAGGACTCTGACTTAGCGGTTTGTTTGGGGACACCAAATTTTCCAGGACATTTATAACTTGGTTGTTTCGGGGACTTAGGCATATGCCAGGACAAGTATAATTCGGCAGCTCCCAGGACTTTAACCGATCCCAGGACTCTGCCTTAGTGGTATGTTTGGGGACACCAAATTTTGCAGGACATACACAAATTGGTTGTTTTGGGGACTTGAGCACATTCCAGGACCCCCGCTTAGCGATTTTTTTTGGGGACACCAAATTTCCCGGGAGATTTATAAATTGGTTAATCCGGGAACTTAGGCATATTCCAGGGAAAATATAATTTGGTAGTTTCCGGGACTTCAAACGATTCCAGGACACCAGCTTAGTGGTTTCTTTGGTGACAAAAAATTTCCCACAACGTTTATGATATGGGTGTTTTGGGGACTTGGGCATATTCCACGACAAGAATAATTCGGTAGTTGCCAGGACAGTCGATTTCGATGATACAGCATTTTCCAGGAAATATTTTAATGAGCTGATTCCGAGACTCGAGTGTGTTCCAGGACAGATTATTCATCAAAAATTTCTGAAATTCAGTATATTCCAGAACACATATCAAATAATGTGTTACGAGACTCGAGCATATTACAGGATGCATACCAAATTATGTGTTACGAGACTCAAGCATATTCCAGGACAGTTAAATATTGTAGTGCGATTGTAGTATGTATAAAAAAAAATATAACTTGGCATATTCTGGGACCCTAGCAGTTTCTGGAATACATATGAAATGGCATATTCGACAATATCCTATCAAATAGTATATTATCGAATAGTATACTATTCGGTAAACTTGGAATATGGTCGGGTCCCGGAATATGCCATTTCATATATATTTCGGTCCCGGAATATGCCGATTTGTCGGTATCCCGAAAACCGAATGCCCCGGAAAATACCATTTGTCTTGGAACATACTTCTGTCCCGGAATATAACATTCGTATTTGCCCTGCAATATATTGTTGATAGGTATCGGTTGATTGTACTCGATAAAAAGTTGGACAACTTTTCACGAGTAACGGGATATTTCAGCAAATGTCTTTCAAGTCGTTCGACATAGTGACATTGCAGGACTGTACATAAATTTATGCATGTACATACAGGTGTAAATTTTTGTACACCTATATACAGATAGTTTCCAGGACATTGCGATATTCCGGGACTGTGCATAGACTTATGTACTTCAGGACTGTATCAGATTTTCTTACATACAGATGTACACTTCTGTATACCGAAATATTGATAGTTTCCAGGACATTGCGATATTCTAGGACTCTATAAGATTTTGCAAGTACACGCGTATGTATACACATTTCATACAAGTATTCATTGGAAGGTTTCGGAAGTGTACAAAATTTTAACAGGCCATCCATGTAGACATATTCATAGATAATTCTAAGTTATGTGTGCATTTGTACTAGGACATTTTAAAATTAGGTCATATATACATAATATGTACACCTTGCATAAAAGTCTTGAAAGATAATAATTTATCCATGTACAAAAAAATGTACAAATGTAAGTCCATAACCAATTGAAAATGTCCCGTAACAAACAAACACAAGATTCTGAATATGTCCGGTCCTGAAACGTACTATTCGATAAACTTGGAACATTGTCGGGTCCCGGAATATGCCATTTCATATATATTTCGGTCCCGGAATATGCCGATTTGTCCGTATCCCGGAAACCGAATGCCCCGGAAAGTACCATTTGTCTTGGAACATACTTCTGTCCTGGAATACAACACTTCGTATTTGCCCTGCGATGTATTGTTGATAGGTATCGATTGATTGTACTCGATAAAAAGTTTGACATCTTTTCACGAGTAACGGGATAGCGTGTGATAAGTCACAACGTCACAATGGCGGCGTATTTACAATACATTTGTATGTGAGAAATTATATTCTCCAATTCCTGGAAGATACCAAATTATCATTGCACAAAAAAGTGTACAGGTGTGAGTCCGTAACCAATTCAAAAATGTCCCGTTACAAACACATGATTCCGAATATGTCCGGTCCCGAAACATCCTATTCAATAAACTTGGAATATGGTCGGGTTCCGGAATATGCCATTTCATATGTATTTCGGTCCCGGAATATGCCGATTTGTCGGTATCCCGAAAACCGAATGCCCCGGAAAATACCATTTGTCTTGGAACATACTTCTGTCCCGGAATATAACACTTCGTATTTGCCCTGCAATATATTGCTGATAGGTATCGGTTGATTGTACTCGATAAAAAGATGGACAACTTTTCACGAGTAACGGGATGTTTCAGCAAATGTCTTTCAAGTCGTTCGACATAGTGACATTGCAGGACTGTACATAAATATATGCATTACATACAGGTGTAAATTTTTGTACACCTATATACAGATAGTTTCCAGGACATTGCGATATTCCGGGACTGTGCATAGACTTATGTACTCCAGGACTGTATCAGATTTTCTACGTACATACAGATGTACACTTCCGTATACCGAAATATTGATAGTTTCCAGGACATTGCGATATTCTAGGACTCTATAAGATTTTGCAAGTACATGCGTATGTACACATTCTATACAAGTATTCATTGGAAGCTTCGGGGACTGTATGAAATTTTAACAGGTCATGCACGTGGACATATTCATCGATAATTCTGACTTGTGTGTTCACTTCTACCGGGACATTTTAAAATTAGGTCATATATACATAAGTACACTTTGCATAAAAGTCTTGGAAGATAATAATTTATCCATGTACAAAAAAATGTACAAGTGTAAGTCCATAACCAATTGAAAATGTCCCGTTATAAACAAACATAAGATTCTGAATATATCCGGTCCTGAAACATACTATTCGATAAAATTGGAACATTGTCGGGTCCCGGAATGTGCCATTTCATATAGATTTCGGTCCCGGAATATGCCGATTTGTCCGTATCCCGGAAACCGAATGCCCCGGAAAGTACCATTTGTCTTGGAACATACTTCTGTCCCGGAATACAACACTTCGTATTTGCCCTGCGATGAATTGTTGATAGGTATCGATTGATTGTACTCGATAAAAAGTTTGACATCTTTTCACGAGTAACGGGATAGCGTGTGATAAGTCACAACGTCACAATGGCGGCGTATTTACAATACATTTGTATGTGAGAAATTATATTTTCCAATTCCTGGAAGATAACAAATTATCATTGCACAAAAAAGTGTACAAGTGTGAGTCCACAACCAATTCGAAAATGTCCCGTTACAAACATATGATTCTGCATATGTCCCGTCTCGAAACATCCTATTCAATAAACTTGGAATATGGTCGGGTCCCGGAATATGCCATTTCATATATATTTCGGTCCCGGAATATGCCGATTTGTCGGTATCCCGAAAACCGAATGCCCCGGAAAATACCATTTGTCTTGGAACATACTTCTGTCCCGGAATATAACACTTCGTATTTGCCCTGCAATATATTGTTGATAGTATAGGTTGATTGTACTCGATAAAAAGTTGGACAACTTTTCACGAGTAACGGGATATTTCAGCAAATGTCTTTCAAGTCGTTCGACATTGCGACGTTCCAGGACTCTACATAAATTTATGTATGTACATACAGGTGTGAATTTTCGTACACCTATATATAGATATTTTCCAGGACATTGCGATATTCCGGGACTGTGCATAGACTTATGTACTCCAGGACTGTATCAGATTTTCTACGTACATTTAGATGTACACTTCTGTACACCGAAATATTGATAGTTTCCAGGACATTGCGATATTCTAGGACTCTATAAGATTCTGCAAGTACATGCGTATGTACACACTCTATACAAGTATTCATTGGAAGGTTTGGGGACTGCATGAAATTTTAACAGGTCATGCACGCGGACATATTCATCGATAATTCTGAGTTGTGTGTTCACTTGTACCAGGACATTTTAAAATTAGGTCATATTATACATATGTACACTTTGCATAAAAGGCTTGGAAGATAATAATTTATCCATGTACAAAAAAATGTACAAGTGTAAGTCCATAACCAATTGAAAATGTCCCGTTACAAACAAACACAAGATTCTGAATATGTCTGGTCCTGAAGCATACTATTCGATAAACTTGGAACATTGTTGGGTCCCGGAATATGCCATTTCATATATATTTCGGTCCCGGAATATGCCGATTTGTCCGTATCCCGGAAACCGAATGCCCCGGAAAGTACCATTTGTCTTGGAACATACTTCTGTCCCGGAATACAACACTTCGTATTTGCCCTGCGATATATTGTTGATAGGTATCGGTTGATTGTACTCGATAAAAAGTTTGACAACTTTTCACGAGTAACGGGATAGCGTGTGATAAGTCACAACGTCACAATGGCGGCGTATTTATAATACATTTGTATGTGAGAAAATATATTTTGCAATTCCAGGAAGATAACAAATTATCATTGCACAAAAAAATGTTCAAGTGTATGTCCATAACCAATTGAAAATGTCTCGTTACAAACAAACACAAGATTCTGAATATGTCCGGTCCTGAAACATACTATTCGATAAACTTGGAACATTGTCGGGTCCCGGAATATGCCATTTCATATATATTTCGGTCCCGGAATATGCCGATATGTCCGTATCCCGGAAACCGAATGCCCCGGAAAATACCTTTATTGGGTCCTGGTATATATTACTCGCGCTTTCCTTCTTGGAATGTCATTATGCCGACGCTAGATACTTAAATGTATATTAAGACCCTAAGAGCGTCGCAATCTGTGCCATATCACGCACGACAACGCCTGCGTATTTATGTAGCATCAATATATGTATGACCTATAAGCCCTACGTATATATTCTTATTGATATTTTGACCGTATATTTCTGGGTATTAGAAACACGCAGATCTACACCTTGCCTATTTCAAATGCATATACACTGTCAAAGCGTACAGAAGGTAATGGATATAGTACTTTTTAACTTTATTCTCTCCCGGCACGTTGAAATATATAATCTTAGATATCCACATGTAAGATCTCATATTTCAAAAGTCCTGGAAGATAACAATTTATGATTATATAATCATAAATTGTTATTTTCGAGGACTTTTATACAAAGTGTACATGTGTACGTATGACCTAATTTTTAAATTGTCCTAGTAAAAATCAACATATGACTCAGAATATGTCTATGAATATGCACACATGTATGCAAGTTAAAAATTCCTTACGGTCCCAGAACCTTCTAATGCATAGTTGTATAGAATGTATACATACGCGTGTACTTGCAAAATCTTATACAGCCCTAGAATATCGCAATGTCCTGGAATCTATCGATTATAGGTATACAGAAGTGTACATGTATGTACGTAAAAAATCTTATGCAGTCCTGGAATATCGTAAGGTCTTGGAAACTATCTATACGTAGGTGTACAAAAATGTACATCTGTATGTATGTTTATAAGTTTATGTACAGTCCTGGAATATCGCAATGTCCTGGAAACTGTCTATATATAGGTGTACAATAGTGTATATCTTTATGTACGTACATAAGTTTATATACAGTCCTGGAATATCGCAATGTCCTGGAAACTGTCTATATATAGGTGTACAATAGTGTACATCTTTATGTACGTACATACGTTTATATACAGTCCTGGAATATCGCAATGTCCTGGAAACTGTCTATATATAGGTGTACAAAAGTGTACATCTGTATGTACGTACATAAGTTTATATACAGTCCTGGAATATCGCAATGTCCTGGAAACTGTCTATATATAGGTGTACAAAAGTGTACATCTGTATGTACGTACATAAATTTATATACAGTCCTGGAATACACCGGAGTCCTGGAAAGTGCCTATACATTAGCGTACATACAAATGTATAGCGTTTGTACATATAAACGGATGTACAGTCCCGAAACCTGCCAAGACGTATAAATTGGCATATTCCGGGACGTCCTGGAAACTGCCCCCAGATAGAAAAATGTTCCAGGACAGTCCTGGAATGCAACAAAAGTCCCGGAAGGCGCCACGGCACATCGGAAAATGTCCTCAAATCTGCCGCTGGATATATATATATATATATATATATATACACTACCGGCGAAAAGTTTCCGGACAAAAATTCGAAACACTTCCGTGACGGTTTTTCGTGCCATTTCGCCGGTAGTTGGGCTAGCCCAATTTAACCAACGCCGTTTTGAAGGGAAGGGTTTCACCTTCAATTTGGTTTTTTTTTTTAATATTTCTCTGATTTTTTTTACAGTCAGCACTGATTTTTGAAAACAACCATTTTTTGTCGTTTTTTTTAACTGTTTTAAGTGGACCCCGTTTCTAGTAAAAATGTTTTTTATGCATTTCTTCGAGAGTAATCATAAAGGGGGAAGTCCAAGCTTCAATTTAATTTTTGAGAAATTTTCCTACGATTTTTTTTTCCAAAGATTTTTCGTTTTTCCCGAAAAAATGGATAATTTGAAAATTGCTCCGAAGTACGAAAACTATGAGGTTTACATTGAAACCTCAAGAGGGTGAAAAGTTGTATTAGGTTCTGCTTAATTGACCAGAATTTTTTCAGACTTTTTTTTACTTTGCCGGTAGTATATATATATATATATATATATATATATATATTGCTGAGTATAAAATTGCTTGTATTCGCAATATTTTTTTTTTTTTTTTCTTTCGCTCATGTCAGCTGTCTACAAGTTTCCACGAGTGAGAATCACAAATTCTGTACTTTATTACTATACGATATAATTTGCATTGATACGGATCACTATGTGGAAATTCTAAAGTCACGTACACGACAAATCCACAACGTCGAGATTCTCGTTGATCTATGAGACGTGTATGGAAATTTTTCTACCGGAATACATTGGACCGATTCGATTTGTTTTTTTTTTCTTCTCTATGTTGGCAGAATGTCGACGAATTGAGGAAGGAAAATTCAACTAGTGCATCCTCTCTTGCCGGAAACAGCCCACTGTGACATTGCACGTATAATCGAATTCAGTGAAGTTTACTCCGTGCGTGTATGGCATTGCCATAAATTCAGTACCGAGACGAGATAAATCCGTTTGACGACGTCTCGACGGTCTCCATCTCGCGCGTCATTTCACGCGGTCCAGATCGATCTTCATTCGTATCCCAACCCCCTATTTTTTTCCACTGACCAAAATCGACGGAAACGACCGATAACATATAGCTCCAACAACAGAGTAAAAGCTCGAAAGATGCGAATCAAATTTGTCACAAAAGTTCGACGGTAAATACGAAGAGAGAAAAAAAAAAAGATCCGAAGATGCTAGATGCCACGGTGAGAGAGGAAATTTTTTCTGGTAATGGCTGATGGTCTTATCGCGTGGGGGATGAAAAATCGACGCGAGGAACATGTGATCGCGTCAACTTTTATGCCGGCGATATTGAACTCGTTGAAAAAGCCACATACGTACAGTATTATTAACAAGTAATAATAATAATAATAATAATAATAATAATAATAATATCATTACCTTATCAAAATAATACTAATTATAAAGAAGAATATCGTCGCGGTGAAGGAATAAAAATAAATTTCTTGTTCGTAATTTTCAAAAGCTCGTAAGCCTGCAGAGTCGTTATTCGCGTTAAAAAAAGTCCTCCGAGTGTCGTAATATTCAAACGCCTTTCTTTCATCAAACGCACATGTTGAAATAGTTTTTTTACGAAAAAAAAAAGATTCACCACGATGCTCGAACGAATAGAAAAAAAAATATCAATAATCCCAGATCAATAATAATAATAATAAAATTTATAACAAATACAGAGTGAAATAAAATTTCATCGCGATTGTGAATATAATCGTATTTCGCGATTAATAACGATAGGGGAAGGGAGAAGGAGGCACAAAAATATATATATTTTTGGGTTAAAAAGATCAGTGTCAGTATAATCTTTAATCTGTGTGTCAGAAGAAGAAATCGAAGGAAAAAGCGAGGAGAGGGAGAGAGAGAGATTTTTCTAACCGATTAAAGTGTTGGAAGAGTTTATTAAATTTTTTTTTTTTAATTTACACACGAGGCTTACGAAAGAAAAGTTATCTTGCAATTCATCCCGAAAAATCTTTCAAGTAGTACAAGCGAAAAAAAAATACACATGGACGTTTAAAGCTCGCATATGTATTTAGCAATATCGCTGAAGAAGATAAAGAGAAGATAGAAAGAGAGAGAGATAAAGAGAGAGAGAGAGAGAGAGAGAGAGAGAGAGAGAGAGAGAGAGAGAGAGAGAGAGAGAGAGAGAGACTACTCGTTGACGAAAGAGCGAGAGTGCACATTTGTCAATTGAATTGTAAATCACATAGTACATATACGTAAGCGTGTACGACGCGTGCCTTAATCCTCCGAGAAGAAGAGATAGCGGATGGTGAAGCGTCTCGATTTGAAAGCTCGCCTGAACTGGAAACAGTGACTATAAGAGCAAAACAAAAACGAACAAAAAAAAAGATTACATGTGTATGAGTAGAAAAAAAAATCTCAAAGTTCATTAAATTTTTTAGGTACGCAAATAATACATGCATAAATAAACTCGGGTGGTGTGTTATCGTCGCAAATAAAAAACGAACAAATGATAAAGCTCTTGGAACGCTTATCGTCGTCATTCGTCTCGTTTTTACGATATTTTTCGTGTCATCGAGAGATAACTTTGCAAAGAGTGAATAGGACGAGACGAACGATAAAATCGCAATCATCGTTACGCTTTTACTTTGAAAGTGTCAAGTAATAATTAAATACGTGAATAATTGCGATATAAATACATAGATAAATATAGATCATAGAAAATTGCTGGTGCTTTCGCGGTGAATTCGAATCTTGGTGACAAGAGTGTGGGAAAGAATTTATAAAAAAAAAAAAAAAAAGAGAATCAACGAAATCGGTGTATGACGATGAACGACGGCAATGCCGTGCTGTGACTTTGTTGAGGATCGTGAAAGGGACTTGTCTAACGAGCCAGCCCCGAATCGTCGGTGTTGTTCAGAGGCGAGAGTTCACGGCCCTCTCGTACTCGAACAACAATGAGCTCCATAGACTTTGACGAGGTGCTGGTACACGTGGGAGAAAAGGGCCGATACCAGAACATCATGTACTATCTGCTTTGCATACCCGCAACGCTTCCGGCAGCGTTTCTCGCTTTCTCACAAGTAAGTGACTGCAATTTATTCTTCTTATTCTTCTCAATTTAATCGGAACCACCGAACTTGGTATTGCGGCACATTTTAAAATCTACCCGACGCTTAACTATACCCAGCAACACACGGAGAGAATTTTATAGGAGTCGTTCAGCAAAAATTATAGTAAAAGATGCCATACAGTATTTCACTCGTGGGACATACTTGCAATATGATAGTTTCTACAATACCGTATGTGGAATTTTACTGAGTACTTATAACTATACACGGTAGAGCAAATATCGCCATACTGGCCTAGCAGCGAGCGCTAGGGTGGTATATTTCTTTCAACAGAACTATAGTACAGCAACAATCGCTATACAGCGTTTATTAGGCATTCTCATTATAGTATAGTTATTCTTGTCCTAGTATAACGTTAGGAATTCAACTACACACCACAGAAAATACTCGCATACTGTATGGTAATTTGTATCCAAGCACAATATTGCAAATTTTCCCATACTGCAAAGCTAATACTCGAATATTGTGTGGTAATTGGTATTGAAATCTGATATTGAGAATTGCTGCATCATATACCCCAAATCCAAATACTAGAAGGTTACTTTTCCTTGACAAGGAAAGGTATAGCGCTTTACTCTATAAATCTGAATCAATGGAAGTCACTGATTTTCAATTGTAAGTATGTCACTGAAATCAATCAGTACTCATACTTACAACTGCAATCAGCGACTTTAGCCTCATCCAAATTTAGAGATTATAGCACCGCGGTATGTTAAGAAATTATAAGAACATCCCAAACCAGAATTAAATAATTCTTTGTTTATTGAAAATAATAGGCTGGCGAGCGAAATACATGTCAACTAATATTATATATTTATTTTTAACTCACAACTAATATTATTATATGTTTATTTTTAAGCTACATCCATTTATTTTTAAATTACATATTCACAATGATCTTGAAAATAAATCACTTGCAAAATAGACCTCACCACGTTAAGATGCTACTCTACACTAGAGCTGGCGTCCTGACAAAAAGCCGCGGCGGCGATGCGGCTTTTCTGAAAATCCGTGACTCCTGTGCGGTATGGGAACGTCTGCCATACAAGTCCGATATATTGGTATACGTTCCTTATGAATTGCTTTACGCATAGGTAATGATACAATGTCGCTAAGGCACCAGTTAATTTACTGAGTTAAAGAAGAATACGTTTCTTATGTATGGTGATAATTACAATACTTTTGGCGCACAGTGCGGTATTATTATTATAAAACACGTTATAATAGGTATTGCATCGTTTCATCTTCTATCGTATCTAACAAATTATTGTCGCCAGTATGGAAATAATTGATATACAGTAGGAATACAGTGCTACATTTATTACAGGATATGCTATAACTTGAAAAGCATAAATTCATGTACGACGCTCTCTCAAAAATCAATATCCCTCCACAGGGAAGGATTACAAATCTATACGGGTAAATGTAATGAATACTTAGTACATATAATATACCAGTACAGAAAACAAAATCATTTTATAAAGGAAACGGAAGAATTTCAATTTCACGAATACGTATAGTAATTAATGATTCACCTCACAATTGGTTCGTTGCTGTATTCATAGTAGCGATATGCATAAATAAAGGATAGATCGCCATAGTGCAAGCATGTCCCACGATTACTGTACGAAGTATGGGACTATTTCCCATAAAATTCTCTCCGTGCAGATTTAACGGAATTTTAGATTCAGAATTTAAAAAGTAATGGCAAACCTACCACGAGGTAAAGCTCTACCAGATATGAGCAAACTCTACACAATGACATCTTTATCAGAATGAGACTTTGCGAAGATCTGTGATAAATTGCAGCTCTACCAGATAAAAACTCTACCAGACAACAATTCTTTGGCGTAGCTGATTTCGGTTTCAAAGTTTCAAAAGCATCTTCATCATTAGCCCAGCTGAGGAGTTTTAACCCGATAGAGTTATAATTGGGTAGATATTTCTGTAAGCGCCTCTTTCGGTTGAGATATTAGGTCGAGCTGATAACCACTGTTCATGTCCATTAGAATGAGACTTTTGGGAAAATCTCAGATGAATTGCAACTCTACCGAAAAACAATGCTAGCAGACAACAACCCTAACAGACAAGAGTTGCAACCTGGTTAGAATTGTAATTGGGTAGATATGTCGGCCAGAGATATTATCGGGTCAAGATGATAGCCCCTCTGTTCACATCCGGTTGAGTTGTTTCCTGATATACCTGGAATGTGTTAGGCTTATTCGGGCAGCTTGAATTCTGGCACACATCTCATTGGCTCGTGCAGCTTCGGATAGAGATGATAATGTATCATATCGAATTAGGGTAGGACAGTGCTAAAGAGGTGGAGGACCTGAGGAGTTAGAAGAAACCTGGCCTGGTATTGGAATGTCATTTACGAGTATCTGTGTGATTGCTAGAACCAGAGTAGAGTTAGTGACAATTTGAGTGTTTCAAGGAATCGTGAGCACAAGTATATTATCTTTATGAAGCAGCAAGTGTGTGTGTTCATTTTAGCAGAAGAATCAACATTCTCTTCCGCGGACTGAGGATTTATTTGCTTTCTCATGAAGGAAGCTTTGTTTTCATGAAAAAAAATTCAAGATTTTCATGCTAGTATGTTAAAAATGTCCCAAAACTTCGAAAAATTATGCTTGAAAAATGTCCGGACGTGCGCGCGTGCATGTGTGTGCATAAATGCTACTTCTAGGATCCCTATTTATGCAGGACTCGTTTCTTCTGTTTTTTCAATCATTAAACCATTAATAGTGGCCAACTGAATCTGCACTCACAGTCAGGAATTTTTAATCAAGCAATCGCGATCGACAATTTTTCCGTTTTCAATGATATTCGGCAGGTATTCGTGAGCGCGACACCCGAACACTGGTGTAGAATACCCGAATTCGAGAATATCACGAGTCTGATGAGCCTGAACGAGAGAAAAGCCCTGTCTCTGCCGTACACGACGAAGACCGACGGGAGACGGCAATATTCTAAATGTTACATGTACGACGTGAATTATACGGCGATACTCGAGAGTTGGTTATCAAGATCGGCAGCGATGCCGAGCGATGATGACAGTTTGAGTGTACCGTCGATAATAGGAACGAGAATACCCGATATCGAGCATTTGGCATTGACGTCAAACGAGGCATTCATCACCGGTTCGACAATCGGCAACGATCCCTATTCCATGTACTCGGGTCGACTTCCGTCGCCGCCTGTAAGTAGCGACGACTGGCCGACCAGCAAATGTCGCTACGGTTGGGAATACGACAGGAGGGATTACGACAGTACCCTCGTCACCGAGGTAAAATTTATCTCTTTTTTTTATTCATATATACCAATTTTATTAGCCATAATTAATATTAGCCGTAATGTTTATCGTAATTCCTGAATTTTTAAGTGTTTTTTTTTTTTTTTTTTTTATGAGATGCAGATCTCGCGCAGTCGTGCTATACTACTTCAGTGAGTTGAAAGGCGTGATTTTAGTGATTAGTTTTGTGTTATTGTTGTTTAAGTTTACGGGATAATGCTCATCGAGCTAATATCCAATGACAGGCTCTAGATATGATTACCCGAAACTTCCAACCAACTTGACTGTACCGACGACTTTAGTTCGTTCCTTCATCCATTCCGCATTTTTTAATTGAAGAAAATCGTCGAAAATCCGAAATTATAATACCGCACCTGGGAAAAATCGTATAAATCTACGTATGTAGCTAATTTTTTTTAGGTCAAATTCTATACAGATAGAGCAAAATTTTTAAAAATCCATAGATCCACCTGAATCTCCGTACACAACGATAGATTTACGTACATTCGAGTTAGCCTGATATGATGATCGAACACTTTTGCTCATCAGAACTCTGTTTATCTACTTTAATCTCAAGAGATTTGCACAGATCCGAGTAGATCTAACGAAGATCTCGGTACATCTAATTGAGATCTGGGCAGACCTAATTGAGATCTAGGTAGATCTAATTGAAATTCAGATAAATCTACGATTTTACAAAATTTAGATCATGCGTAGATCTAAAAAATAACTACGAAGATCTAAATTTCGATCTACATAGATCTAAACTATTTTTTTTCCAGATAATTTAAGTTTAAAATTTTTTGCCTACCTACTTTCTGCCATTTGAGGAATCGTTATTCCTCGTGTCATTGTCAATTATGACCACTAAGCGCAAAATCGAAGATGCCAGCTCGTCTCAGAACGGTGATTTTTTAACACAACTATAATTCGTACGTGATCCCGAATAAAGTAGTTCAGAGATTTAAGGTAATAGACTTGATGAGAAGCTGTGAAAAGTATAAAGGAATTATAACGAGTGGGTCGTTGTCAAG
This sequence comes from Rhorus exstirpatorius, assembly GCA_963564615.1. Taxonomy (NCBI): domain Eukaryota; kingdom Metazoa; phylum Arthropoda; class Insecta; order Hymenoptera; family Ichneumonidae; genus Rhorus; species Rhorus exstirpatorius. The sequence continues at coordinate 41,621,414 of OY751314.1, read as the reverse complement.
TAAACGTGTGGGATGCTCGGGTGTCGCCCTCTTGACAATCGCTTTTTCTCTGGCTTGCTGCTCTCTCTCTCTCTCTCTCTCTCTCTCTCTCTTTCTCTCTCTCTCTCTCTCTCTCTCTCTCTCTCACCGTGTAGGTATATTCTTCAACATTTGCATAATTCCTTGGGAACCGTGACCGGTTTAATCTCCTTTACAGCTCGAGTTGACACATTTTATTTCTAATTTTAGCGTCTTATTTTCATTTATGCGCGAGATATACGTGTCAAATTTCACGCATGACGTTGATGACAGACGCGCGTATAAGTAAACGCGTCAGTCGGGGATAATATTGCCTTGGCCTTTCCCCGCTTATATTGGCCGATTGCTCGCAGCGGTGGCGCTCGCGACCTTACCTAACCTCTATTCCACTTGACGGAAAACGAGAACAGCCTCGCACGCGATATCGTCCCTGTTTCTCGTTTCGCGGAAAATCCTCGTTGCATGACTCGAATTAATGTACAATGTGATTCTTCGAAAAAACGGACGCATTTTTAAAACATCACGCGGTCGCAAATTTCTTCCTTAAAATCTGAGTTTCGAGGATAAAGGATTTATCCTGTTGCCTCATTCGTCTCATTATGCCTCATTATCTGACTTCAGTGCTCCAAAGACCTGAGTTGAACATTGTAAAGTAGTCTCACCCAGTCTCGTTCACCCAGGTGGCGTATGCCGGTAAGGCGATGTTTGGTGACAAAAACGAGATGGGAGCACGGGCTGGTAGAGTTGTGTAGCCGGCGTGTCGAGTGACTGGCCGATAGGTTGCAGCTCTCTCGGTGGCGTCAGCAATTGCCGACCAATTTACCTACCCCCGCATCCGGTCATGTGATATGTCACATCAAACACTCGGGCAAGAGACCAGCTACAACGGGCTCCACACCTATCACACATATAGACTCGGTTATACTCAGCCCATCTATATATATATATATATATATGTGCACATAGTTACATATATATCGGATATAGCATGGTATACGGTATCCCGCGTATTTACGCGGGTCCTATTATCGGCGTGACGCAGATGCGCATCGTCGACAAATCTCGTTCTTCCGCTTTTACACTTCCGGCCACACGCGATTTTTGAGTACGAGGCCTTTCTCAGGTGGAGCTTTCCACGCGCGGCAGCGAGATCACTCATCTTTATTTTTAATTGACCGCAATTCAGAAAACGGATATGGGTGAAATTGAAGAATTTTATAATTATCGTTGCGTTACAGTTCAGATGGGTCAGGGGAGGTCATTGAGACTTGAGTGTCGTGATATACAGGACTGGAAACTGGACAGCCATGCAATTTTGACAGATTCGAGTCTCCAGTATACTACGTAGCCATGATACATGCTTGATATCCGGGCAATGGATGTCCATAAGAATGAGACAATGAAATGTCTACGCCGAATAAGTGTCACTCTTCTGTCTTTTGTTTTCGGGCGCTAAGAATACGATAGGGGCCTCATTAAGACGGACAGTTAACGTTCGTTCGCGCTGCCTAAATAAGACCGAAGGGGTTATATACTACATGAGCGTGAACACATAGTCATACAAGTGGATGGGTTTCTGAATCGAAAGTGAAAAGACGGACGGCTCAAGCCCACGCAGTAAGAACTCGAGGATATGTCATATCGACTACTAGCGAACGAAAGGTCGTTGTCCACATTTAAATTAGTAGGGAATCTAATCTTAGGAACATTAGGATGGACGAATGATTTTTGCGAATCATTGGCAATTGCGCTGAATAATAATTAAATAAAAATATTATTCATCGTGTATGCTGGCAGTTCATTTTGGTACTTGACTAATATTCAATGAAATTTAATGGCAACTGGTTGCAAAATTCAAAAATAAAAATCATTGCGAATTGCAGTAGATCCCGATGAGTTAAAAATTCAAAATAAAACTCAATGACATCGAGGATACCAAGGATATGGAGTTTAACAACAATGATATCGACAACTGACTAATAACGAATTAATAAAACATGTTATTAGCTAAATATGCAGAAATATTATTATTCTTTTTCATGAGTTGTAATATCTGATCTTTTTTTTTTTATTATACACACGATTTTTTCCATAAATTTCCCTCAATCATTTATATGCGAATAATTTAAAAAAATTGAATTTCTTCATGTAACAAGTATTGCTATACAAATTTTTCTATGCTGCAATAAGATTGTTTCATTGTAAAAAAATTTCAAATGTTTTCATAATTTTCGGTTAAATAATCCGTGTGCTTGATACATTAAATAAGACGTTTCGCGATCTTCAAGAAGATATATATGTATGAAACCAGTCAGTTAATAATCTTGAAACTATGTAAGCGTAATCAGTGAAATCTATATGAAAATATATTCAAAATCCACGTAATTCTCTTCATTTTTCAACTTTGTGTGAAACATCCTTAATTGGGTGTTTGAAGCTTCTTCCAGAAGGTACGGGAGAGATTGCTCTTCTTCGACTCTTTCCAGCTCGTTCCCATGAAATTTAGTAGATAATATCCAGCTTGGTGAACAGTATAAGAGAAAATTAATAGAGCCGTCGTTGACACTTTGACAGTTAAGACAATCGAGAAATACCCGAGGAGAAAAAAAGAACAAAGGCAGCCCGGTCGAACTTTAGCCTGCATCGTCAGAGAGTCGTTTCGTACTTGTCATAATCGCTGCAGATAAAAATGAGCTGGAAGGACGGTGTAGGAGTGCATGGTCGTATAGGGCGAGAAGGCAAACCTTGCCGAGGGATAGATTCGTCGTGTGTTGTGCAGCGTTGAGGAGGGGCAGCGCATTTTCCGATATCGTGACATAGGTGAACACGGGAAGGGGGCGGGGGGGGGGGGGGGGTCCAACACACATGCTGCTCCTGTCAACGGAGGGTGATGGACACCTCTCGCTGTGGGAGCCGCCAACACCCACACTAAGCGCGGTACAGATGACCGTTTGGAGTGTCGACGAGAGTGATGAGAGGCTTCATATATCCATCTCGGTCTTTCCGTGTATGCATACCATTACGCGCGTATGCTTGAGCTTCGTTACAAGCCCGCATGCTCTCTCCGTATATCCAGAGCTGGCTTCATCATGGCAAAACATAATAATAGTCGACCACTGGAATATTTGATGAGCTCGTGATATACGTATATATGATGCGATATAAGAATGCCGAGTTCAGATACGATTAAGAATATCATAGGATTCTAGGGTATAGTCTGTTGATTGACAAAAATAATAATCCAAGGCTTCTGGATATGACAGAAGCTTAGGGAATAAGTAAAGAGAGTTTGGTCGATGGCGAATTACCTGAGGATTGGATTTCGTTGATGCGATGAACTGTTTGAGTGGATTCGAGCAGAAAATGTGTGGATCTGAGAAGCTTCCTTTGTATGGAGTCAGTTGCAGTTTATGTCGAAGTGAGTGTTTCATGGCTTTTATTTTATTAATCGAAATAAAGAAGGCGTGATTTTCACCATGATGCCACAAGACTCTTGTGGCCTCTTGTGACAAGAGGCCACATCTTTCATCAAGTCACAAAAGGAATTTCTCTAGCCATGACAAGCTACCCAATATTTCTAATCCCGGAACTTTTTACATTCATATCGAAATCTCCGACCTAAATGAATCGTAGATTTCTAACTCCCCCGTAAGACTTTTGCCTATTTCCTCATTATGGGGACGTTCCATCGTACAAGGCATCGTGTTCTGCTTGAAATAGGTACTCAACCTTAGAGCCGGAAATACACGAAATAAGCATATAATTGAGAGCTACTTTGGCGCCCATTTGGTGTTTACGTTTCTCTCCCGCCCTGGAGTAGACCACCAGAACGAAAGGAAGCGTTCAGACATTATAATTGAGAAGAAAAAAAAAAAAATCTTTCGTTGAAGTGATGAGATTACGCATGATATTTACATAATGGCATATATATATCCAACTGGATACATAACACGAAATGTTGCAATAGCGATGAGGGCATCTCGAGCACGTTTGACTCGATCTCGTGAATGATAGATTGCGGGCAAGTACTACTTCTCTCATCAACACACGTACATTATATACGTATTTTACATGTATCCGAGCGTTCATCCACGCACCAATCAGCTTAGGTTCCTGTTCAATGTTCTGGTCAATCAGGGCGCAAAATTCCGAACGAAGCATCGACGAGAATATATAACATTATATATGTCGAGATCCGTTTGTCGGATAAATTTTAGGCTTTGATTTTTAGCTCGAGCAATGATGAGCCAATGATTTATCATTGCTTTACCATTGATTGTCATGGATAAAAATGCCCCGAGCCTGCAAAAAATTGACTCATGGAAGGTTGGTACTGTTGGAGAACAGTATAAAGATCGTTCTATCGCTGGGCCACTCGGAATAATTCTGAATGTGAATTTGCCAGACTCAATCATTTAGAAATGTCTCCTATGAGATTAAGAAAGACTGTCATCGTACATGGGAGGGTAGCTACCCTTTTAAATTGTAATTTTGATCCCCCTCACCCACCCGCACAGGGCTCCCTCTACCATCAGTGTAAGCTCTTGAGCGAAAAAAATAACGATTTTACCGACAAGTTCGGGTCATCGGGTATGCGATACGTTCGAATTAACACCTTCGATCATTTGCGGGCTGGGAATCAAAGGGGTCAGCATAATTCTCGTAAGGGGACTTGCCCCCATATCCACGAAGCTTCGGAAGAAACTTGTTTGGCGTCTTTTACGATAATGCGATTATTTCATTAAAAAAAAAAATGCTATACAGCATTGTCTAATACGATCGCGCGCATCGACAAGATCATCATCGAGGGGCTTCGATCTTAATGGCATTTTGCATCCACGTAGCTAGACCTCGTATGCGACCACAGCTGGTTGCCGTCCACCTCGACGACCTTCTTCTACGTGGGAAGCCTATTCGGTAACGTCGTCTTTGGATGGATAGCCGACAAATGGGGCAGAAGAACGGCCTTCTTCGCCATCCTATTCCTCGAGGTCATATTCTCCATTGCAACGAGCTTCAGTCCCGACTATGTCGTATACACAGCGCTCAGGACCGTCAATGGCCTCTTCTTTCCCGCAATATATCAGATTCCCTTTATTCTAGGTACGTTGAGGCTCTTTTGTTTATTCCTCTGTTCCTTTCTCTTTCTCTCTCTCTCTCTCTCTCTCTCTCTCTCTCTCTCTCTCTCTCTCTCTCTCTCTCTCTCTCTCTCTCTCTCTCTCGTGCTCGTAGAGATGAAAACTGTGTCGACTAAAAAAAAAAAACCATTTGCAACGGTTTCTAAGACTTGACAGAAGAAAATAAATTAAAACTAAATTAAACAAGACACGGTTATAAAAAAAAAGGAGAAGCGGTTGCACTTTTAAGGGATTTCATGTTCCCAGACGTGGAGTTTTCGAAAAAAATAAAATAAATACAAGTATATTTATAAAAAAAATTAGTGTGCAAAAATTACTGTGACTCTGCTTCTCAGGACTCCACTTTGTTCTCACTCACTAATTTGGATTTGTTAGGGTGACTGAACCAGTGAATGAACACCTACCAGTGAATGAACAGGCTTAGTATTTTAATTAAACGGCAGAGATATGATTCGATTATTATGAAGAATTTTGTATTCATAATGAAGTGAAAATTCTGAGAAAACATCTAGTAGTGATATTATTTGATGCTGTGAAAGATTTGCGATGCTATGGATTTTTTTTCGTACTTGGGGCGCATATTCATGAGAGACAGCCATGTTGTTATAACCATCTGACTGTGCATCGAATACCAGAATATTCCATATCACCTCGATAAATCTTTTTAAAAGATATGCAATAATTTTTTCAACGTTATACATTGCTAAGCTTCAATTATATTAATGAATTTTTGGTCAAAAACCCAATATTGTTTGCGATATATGGCCGTTTATTCACTGGTCCAGCTTTTTAACCTATTTCCAGTGATTGAACGAGCGTTGAAAAGGCTTTTCATAACCTCAAAACGCACGAGTATGCGTACGCATCTCTGGCTCCATTGTACGTTCATTCACTGGAAAGATAAGAGTTCATTCATTGGAATTTTTGTTCATTCACTGGGAAATTGGTAATTTCGTTCATTATAATTTTTTTTCACAAAATCCTTGCGAACAGGGCACTTCGAATATTTTTTTTAATATTCTGTGAACATTGTTCTATAAGATCTAATTAGCTCATAAAGAAATTCGTAATAAGTTAAATTATACGGCTTTATCGAAATAGAAAAAAGGCTTATGCGTTCATTCACTGGTTCAGTCACCCTATATCGGAAAATCATTTTTCAATGGTCCACGAAACAATTTCATTTCCGCTTTTGACTTTTGGCTCGAGAGAAAGAACGTCAAATATAAAAATTTAAGAGAATATCGATGATGTAACACAATTGTGTGTGTGTGTGTGTGTGTGTGTGTGTGTGTGTGTGTGTGTGTGTGTGTGTGTGTTTTTCTTGTAAATATCTCACAGCCCTCGAACTAATGGGCCCAAGGTACAGAACGTTCGCTGGAATGGTGATCTGTATGTTCTTCGCCACGGCCATGTGTCTCCTGGCTTTACTGGTGAGTCTTTCAAATATTATCCATTATAATAAAGCCGAAGAAGAGGAAAAACGAAATTCTCGTAAATAGTACTCGGGATGCTATGCACGAACGAAATGATGATCGGTTACTCGACGAAAGACACACGCGTCAGGTAATTGCGCACGTGCGACACTCAACAATCCAAGCAGATAAAATCCATTTGAATAATATATGAATCTCAACAAGCGGTTAAATTATTTGCCAATGACGACGCGCGTCTCGTTTTCTAGTTTTTTTTTTTTTTTTTTTTTTCCACTTTGAAACTGCAATATACGACTGTCGGGAATTAAATTTTATTCCTCAATATATACCCACCGACGAAGCCTGACAATTATTTACTCATTGTGCCCGCGAAACATCGTTCGCATACAAATTGTCGTCAACTAACTCGAGCAACGGTATATACAACGAAACCCACGAGCAAAGTCACGATCTTCGACCAGATTCGAGATAAAATAATGAATAATAAGATCCAGGGAGGCCAGGAAAAGAAAACAAGGTTTTCTCCTTTTCAGGGCTATCTGTTCAGGAATTGGTATTCGTTGTCACTAGCGACATCGGTACCATTTGTGCTGTTGTTCAGTTATTGGTGGATAATTCCCGAATCGCCACGATGGCTGCTCAGCAAAAATAGGATCGACGAGGCCGAGGAGATAGTTCAACGTATGGCACGCGTCAACGGTCGTAGGGTACCGACGAATTTTTTAAGAAAAATGGAAGTGAGTATGCGATTAAAACACATACGAAACCCCTCCCCTTTCCCCTCGTCGCACAATTAACGAATCCTCCTCTAATTATATACTTGGGATAAGATGAATCGCGGAGCGCTGAAACAACAATAATTTCTTCCTCGGTATAATGGTGTCATATTTTTGGAAAAATTTTCAACAAAATTTTCAATACTTTATAACGAAAATTCGTGCAATCCCGTCATTACTTTTCCATCCCTTGACAATTGAAATTCGTCGACTAATCTTTGTTTTGATCGTTATAATTACGATCTCAGAAATATATCATATAATTATAGTAATCCGTAAAACGACCCAATGATAATTTAATGTTACAAAGCTGTCGATTGAATTGTAAAAAGAATATAATTATTCTCGTTATCTTCCCACAACGTTTCTCGAGTTCTCTCCCTAATTGTTTCGACAGATGGAGATACTGAAGAAACAAGGGATATCCTGCAATGGCAGAAATTCGAGTGATGTTTCAGTGGATCTTGAGAACGAGGACCGACCACCGCCGCCCTCGGCTACCCCGATGGACCTCATTAGAAATCCGAACATAAGAAAGAAATTTTTCATACTCGCATTCGATTGGGTCGCTAACGCCGTCGTTTACAACGGTCTATCTTACAACACCACGAATTTGGGGGTATCCGATTATCTCGCTTTCTTCATCGGTAAGACACAATCACTGTTAATTTTTCTTACAAAGTTCCCTGTTCTCATTGAACGAGGCTGTTGCAAACCAATCCCCGCGCGACGCGCGCTGATGGATGCTAATTTTTTTTCACGATATTTAATTTGATTTCTTTCCGTAACAATTTTTTTTTTTTCCAATTCCCCATGCGCTTATAATTTATTTTTGATCTTTTTTATGCGCCTTTTGTCCTCATTGTTTGCTTTTTTTTTTTTACCATTGTCGATATTACTGCAGCTTTAAAAATTTTGAAAAGAAATCATTTTTTTTTTAATTCTACAAATTTCCCATGTGCACCTTGTTTCGGCTTATCTTCGTTACCGTCGAGAAAATTCATTGACGCGTCGCAATCGCGAGAAGAAAAAAAAAAAAAAAAGAAAAATGTTTCGTGCAAACGATTCTCATTGCATCGACGTCTCTCGATGTGTTGTTGCGTCTCGAGAGCACACTTTGCATATGAGACATTCCACGTCAACTCAGCCACCCCGTTTTTTTTTATTGTCTCGAAAAAATTATTTAGTATGGGCATTTCAAAGGACAATATATCCATGACATTTTACCAAAATTTCATCCCCCCACTATTGTTGGTTCTCGAGATAATGATTAATAAATTCTCAATTTTGTGAAAATCATAACTTCGTAACGGCTGATCGGATTTTAACGATTAAAAAAAGAATCTTTTTTATTTTTTTTGCTCTTTTTGAAAAAAAAATATGTCATCATCGGATAAAAGCTCATTAGACATTTTTCGGAGTAAATTAACAAAAAAAAATTTTCCCCTCTTCACTGATGCCTTGTTCCATTTTGAAAAAATCCTGCGGAGTTGTGTATTGCCTCCCTCCATCAGAAAAAAAAATACTGAGTAGAATTCCGATTGGCCCTTTTGTGGAAAAAAAAAAAAATCGAAAAATTTCCCCGAAAACTGTCTAATGAACTTTTCTTTAATGACGGCATATTTTTTTTCAAAAAGGGCGAAAAAAATAAAAAAGATTCTTTTTTTAGTCGTTAAAATCCGATCAGCCGTTACGAAGTTATGATTTTCACAAAATTGAGAATTTATTAATCATTATCTCGAGAACCAACAATAGTGGGGGGGATGAAATTTTGGTAAAATTTCATGGATATATTGTACTTTGAAATGCCTATACTGAATAATTTTTTCGAGACAAAAAAAAACTGGGTGGCTAATGAGTTAACGTGGAATACGACACGTCAACGCAGCCACGTCAACTCAGCAACCCCGTTTTTGTTTTTGGTCTCGAAAAAATTATTCAGTATAAGCATTTCAAAGTACAATATATCCATGAAATTTTACCAAAATTTCATCCCCCCCACTATTGTTGGTTCTCGATATAATGATTAATAAATTCTCAATTTTGTGAAAATCATAACTTCGTAACGGCTGATCGGATTTTAACGACTAAAAAAAGAATCTTTTTTATTTTTTTTGCCCTTTTTGAAAAAAAATATGCGGTCATCAGAGAAAAGTTCATTAGACAGTTTTTGGGGAAATTTTTCGATTTTTTTTTTTTTCCCCACGAAAGGGCCAATCGGAATTCTACTCAGTATTTTTTTTTCTGATAGAGGGAGGCAATACACAACTCCGCAGGATTTTTTCAAAATGGAACAAGGCATCAGTGAAGAGGGAAAAATTGTTTTTTGTTAATTTACTCCGAAAAATGTCTAATGAGCTTTTATCCGATGATAACATATTTTTTTTCGAAAAGGGCAAAAAAAAAAAAATATTCTTTTTTTAATCGTTTAAATCCGATCAGTAGTTACGAAGTTATGATTTTTTCAAAATGGAACAAGGCATCAGTGACGAGGAAAAAATTGTTTTTTGTTAATTTACTCCGAAAAATGTCTAATGAGATTTTATCCGATGATAACATATTTTTTTTCGAAAAGGGCAAAAAAAAAAAAATATTCTTTTTTTAATCGTTTAAATCCGATCAGTAGTTACGAAGTTATGATTTTTACAAAATTGAGACTTCATTAATCATTATCTCGAGAACCAACAATAGTGGGGGGATGAAATTTTGGTAAAATTTCATGGATATATTGTCCTTTGAAATGCCCGGACTGAATAATTTTTTCGAGACAATAAAAAAAAAACGGGGTGGCTGAGTTGACGTGGAATGCGACATATATATTGTGATTTCATATTTCGAATAATTTATGCTCGTTGAGCAGCTCGGCATGGAAAATCATAAGACGTAAATTGCTCAATCCCGCTAAGGCGATTCGACGATGAATGTTTTTTTCTTTTTTTATTAAAAAAAAAAAAAAAAAACAAAAAATCTTCATTCGTAAGGTGGAATAGTCGAGATACCGTCCTACGTGATAACGTGGTACGCCATGGACAGGCTAGGCAGACGATGGGTGCTGTGCTTGACCATGTTACTCGGTGGAGTTGCCTGCGTGTCCTGTATGTTCGTTCCCGAAGGTGAGACTTTTTGGGAATTTTTTTTTTTTTTTTTTTTCCCAAAGATTCGAAGAATTTTTGAAAAATCAAGGTTTATTTCATTCGCACATGCTGCGAAAGAATTTTGAAAAATTCAAATATTTTTTTACGCATAACACAAAAGTTTCGATGCAATTTGATGGTAATGAAAATTCGCGCCTGTGAACGAATGACGAATGAATGTTGAATTTTTTTTTTTTTTTTTTTTTATCGCAGACGCCGTGTGGGTCACGGTGTCACTGGCGATGATTGGAAAATTCGGCATTGCCGCGTCATTCGCCGTGTTTTACGTGTTCGTCGGTGAGCTATTGCCGACAGTGCTGCGATCACAGGCAATGGGCATAGCATCCTTTATCGCGGGTATAGGACTCCTGACGTTTCCCTATATCGTGCATTTGGCCGTATACTCGAGGGTACTGCCGCTCATTGTAATGGGATCATTGAGCGTCGCGGGTGCTCTGACCTCGGTATTTCTTCCCGAGACTCTCAATATACATCTGCCTCAGACCATCGAGGAGGGCGAACAATTCGGGGCCGATTTCAAGCTATGGTCATGCCCAACGAGACCCACGTGAGTGCTCATCGTTGTCACTTTTATTCACATTAGTCCAGTCGCTTTTTGGGCCACGAAAAAAAAAAAAAAAAAACAAATGCTATTTTCCGCATTAACTCCGACAAGACGAGAGAGATCGTTTTGTCCAGTTCGTTGTGGCCTCGATAACACAGAAGTAAGTTTTCACCCCTCGCACGTCGACCGGAAGTTGTAATTTTTGAAATTAACTAAAAACATTCACGTTTTTTCTTTATTTCAAAATTACTCTTTCGCAACTGATCGTTTAACGAAAATTATTTCGTATCAATTTTTAAGAAGAAGAGATTCCCTGAAAATCGAAAGAAAAAAAAAAAAAATCAAATAAAATAATCCTGATCTGACATAAATCGGCAGAGTTCGCGCCGATTAAAGATCGGAAGAAAGAAGCGGAAAATTGAAAATTTTCGCGAGATTCCAGCTGCGGAGGCGAATAAATTCCTTACGGTCAATTTTACGGTCAAAATGATTCGTATGAAAATTAAAAAAAAAAAAAGTGAAAATTCCCCGCAATCGGATCAGAATTGGAGGAGCTAGGCTCCGACGAAAGCTGGACAAAATTAACGAAAAATCATAAATTTTTTTTTTTTTACTGTATTCCAGCTGTATAGGCGAATAAATCGCTTCCGGTTGATTGTACGATCAAAATGATCTGAAAAAATAAACCGGATTATCATTATTCCGCGCTTATGTTAATATTTAGGGAAGGCTTCTACTTTGTTGGGCCAAAAAAATGTTCGATTTTTCATCAATTTTTTATGCGAAAAATATTGAACATAGAATGTTGATATTTGGAATGTTCACTGAGCGGTCTTTGTCGAACATGATAATATTTTTTGAGGTTTGACAAAACATGGTATTGGGTATTGGGAGAAGCCACGTATGTCGATGCGCTGATATGCGGAAGTCCCAAGTCCTGGACAGGTGATCCGAAGCAAAAAAAAATCAAACATATTTTTACTTTGTAAAATATTGTGTATAAGTTGAACTAGAATGAAGAAGAAATATTGAAAAATAAAAAAATAGCGAGTGATCGAAGGGCAAGCTTATAGTTCTTTGCCAAAAATTTTTGCAGTCTTTTGTTCACAAAATAAAAGCTTTTCGATGTTTTTGGATAATTCTAGTTCGACTTATACACGATATTGAACAGAGGAAAAATATGTTTGTTTTTTTTTTTTTTTGCTCTGGAGAGCCACGACACACG